>JARCZZ010015295.1:0-37217 GCA_030323915.1 Brotogeris chrysoptera
TTCGATTCTCCTCCCCATTCCCCCAGGACTGGGGGAAGAAAAAGAGGGGAGTGAGTGAGTGAGAAAACTGCATGGGGCAGGGGGTAGAGACTTAAACCACGACACCATCCTTATCAAAAACGAGTTTTCCCCTTCTCAAACATGCACATCTTGATACCTGACTTGATATGACAGTTAAAATTGATCCCTGTGTGATGCCTCAAAGGCAATAAGGGTGAAAAATGTGTGTCCTTTACTACTTTTGGGCTACCTGCTTTCTTGTCTTTATGTAAAATTGCAGATGATGAATAAAGAGAAAGAAAGAGAGAAAGAAGCCTGTAAGAACAAAGGACTGTAGTCCTTTTCTGTCCTGCGGAGTGATCCAGCTGATTTAACTATGTAGAAATGTTTGATGCCTGCTGCAAGTCACTTTGCTGTGTGCTCTGTTTAGCAGTATGTGGTTTGTCTCTCTACTGTCTTGCTTTCTGGATTATTTTTAGATCTGAAAAATGCTCAGCAATTAGCTGCTTTCTTACTGTGGTTGCTCTTTATCAGGCAGGTTGCCTTTCTTTCTTGCTGGAAGCAAAACGGTAGCTGCAGAATGGCTCGTCTCGTCTTGTGCCATGCAGTCAACAGTATGAGGCAAAAGTATTCAATTATTGGCCTATCTGCCAGCATTAGCCTCCTGCACATGTTTGGGTAATTTGAACATGTTAATTTTGTATTATGTACAGGTGCTGTACTGCCTAGGTACCCCACAACTGCAATAATGGTTCTCTTTAAAAATTATAATTTGCTACTTTGTGGTGTTAGTGTGGATAAATTCAGTAACAATGACTTTGCTACCATCAAGTAGAAGAATCAAGGAGAGGTAAAAATTATACCTGAATATTAATTCAGTGCTATTTGACACGGGGATGATTTTTTTTTTGGTTGCACAATCCCATCGTTCTGAGCTTTCTGAAAGTCTCAGAATATCTACCCATGCAACGTTCATCTGATGCACATTACATGTAGCACATGTACATCGAAGCACATCCACAGAGATTTCCGACAAAGCAAGTAGCTGGATGTTTGTTTAATGCTTTGGCAATATTTATGACATTCTTATTTATAGTCAACTCTCTTTTGATTTTACAGGCAATTATGGCTCAGTTAAGGCTACCATAAGAGCCTGACTTCCCTTCCTTCCTCCCTCCTTCCTTTTCTATTCCCACATGTTAATTTGTTGGAAATTTGTGTCAAAACCTGTTTACAGTCATTCCCAGCTACCACTTATATGGGCACTTTAATAATGTGCCTTTGCTGTAAGTACATCAGAGGGGCTGTGTTTCATGTGGAGAGAGACAGAGACCATAAATGAGTCAAAAAAAAAAAAAACCCAACATATCGCATTCTTTGGAAATAACCTTTCCCATTCAAAAAGCCAGTGAAGGACCACGTATTATTTTTGCCCTACTTAAGCTTTAGGCTGTGAAGCTGATGCAGTGAAATGTCTCCAAGCTCACTCTTGGCGGAAAGTTTAGTTTTGTTTTCCTTAGAATTAGTTGAATCACAAATATTGTTATTTCCCCTCAGAAAGAAGGGGCAATGAGTATGACAATATCCCTTCGGACAGTATCTGCTAAGACCCCTATAAAACTATTTCACACCTTTAAACATGCAAAATCACATTGTCTCATCAGCAGAAATTTTAGAACATGCATCATTACACAGCAATACTTAGTCCCAGTACTTGAGAATGGTAGTTTACTACAATAATTAATTTTGTTTTAAAACACAAAGATATCTTAGTTGAGGATTAGGTCATTTCCCCGTCATTGGCAGGTGTATTGTGCACTACTTGCCTAATGTATTTTACATGGCAGCTAAACAGTACCAGCTCCTCAGCGGAAAAATGCTCTATTTCTACTTGGTTATGAAACACTATGTACACTGAATGCTTATGGGTAGTAAATAGTGGAAGAAATAAAATCAACCAGATTCTTTTAAATGAAGGCAACTTCCTTTCTGGAAGAGAAATCAATTAGCACAGTCCCAGACAACAACCGTAAGCTGTGCTCTGGTTAAGACAGGGAAGCTGTGCATGTACATGCAGACATATGCACTCACCCTAGTCTTTTTAAGCAGCATGGATTTATGAAACAGAGCAGGATAGGAGGGGGCTAGGAAAAAAAGTAACACTGCTTGCTAACAACATATTGTACATTTTCACTTCCACCCCCACATCTTGAGCCTGTGGAGACTTTACAGTCTTGGAAAATGCATCTTTTTATGTGCTTGTATTTGCTGGGCAACACTCCTGCTCAGGTGAGGCTAGGGGGCTGTCCCAGGCTAACCAGTGTGCTGGGCTGGGATTTCAACTCCAGGTGCCCACAGCAAATTGCAGTCCATTGCACTGCAGGCAAGCTGGGTAGAGGGGGAACATTTCTCAGCTGGCACAGTATTGCATTGCAAAATTAAATCTGCAGAGGGGTAGATGCAGCCTACATGTGATGGCAATCACAGAACCCACTCCCTGAGGAATCAGCTTCTCCCAGCAAAACAGGGCAGGGGCTGTGGGAGAGGAGGGTGCCCTGCTGGCTGCTGCTGCCTCCAGCCCCTGCCAAAACCACAAGAAGCGGAAAGTGGTGGCGGCAGCAAGACTGGGATTCAGTCCTTGCATTTGTGTGCCTGCAGAGTTTGTTTTCCAAGCACCACTTGCTTGTCTCTTGCTGATAGAGGGGAGGTCAGAGAGGCTGATCTGGGTCATCTCCATTCATGCTTCCTCTGTGTATTCCTTAAGACTATGTAAGGAAGAGCAATCCTGTGAGAAGTCTTGTATCTCCACTGTTGTGACTCAACAATAACCTCCCACAAGTGAAAGTAAAGCCATCTCATCCAAAGCTAAATAAGAAAACTGTGTCAGTCTCTTGTATTACCAACTTTTATAGTCTGATATTCACAATCACATTATAACAGCTTGGATCTTTTCTGTCATTTGGCCCAGCACACACTCTAAATAACAGTGGAATTTAAACTGCTATCTGTAACATTTTTATTAAAAACCGTATATGAAGAAGGATATGTTGCTGAAATAAGCACCTTAGCCATTTCTGTATTTCAGGAGTTTTCATTTTTGATGACACACACTGTATATGAACCTTCATGACATACTGGCTAGGTAGTGGAAAGTAAGCAAAGTTCTATGCAGCCAAAGGTGAATTCCAACATTGCTGATATTCATAATTGAATGAAGAAAGCAGATGAAGAAATCTTTTCATCTCTAACCTTCCTGACACATCAGCTGAGTCTTGGGTGACCTTCATGAATGAGCATTTTTCACTAGCTTGTCTGAATCTATAGGCTGGCTTACAGTATCACCAACAATATGCATGGACATCTTTCACTTTATTTTGTTAATCAAAGACTTATTTCAGGTTTAAAGTAGATTTTCTGGAAACCTATGCTAATGCATTTGCTGATGGAGGAACTCGTACCTCTGCTGATGGGAATCTTGTTTTCCAGTTTTGGTACCAACACTAAAAGCTGTAACTAGGTCTCACCCCTAGATCTGCCCAGAACAATGGTCATTCAGCGATATTTTAAATATATGGAAAAATTTAAGTCTCAGTTGTTCTTTTAAAACTAGTACCACTGCGTATTCACTATTTTCCAAGTTGAGAACTTGATTACTATGCAAAATACATTCTTCATTTATCTCTTCTTTTCTGTTTGTTGTTAGTGTTTACAAATAGGCAGCATCTCTCAACATTTATTTGCTCTACTTTATGTTTTGAACAGTTCATACGGGAGTAAGGGAAAAAGATACAATATAAATAGGAAGGCCGTATTCCTTTGGGAATTATTTTTTATGTTACATTCCCTAAGATACCTTTTAGGTTTCTGAACTAATACCTTTCCAACTTCTACGCTTCAAGCTCATTGAACCAACTTTCCACTGTCACACCATCAACAAGAAATGAGAAATTCTGAGGGTCAGTGAGCACAGCAAATTCTTCCACTGCTGCAAGGGAAGTGAGCTTTGGATTATTTGTATCTGTGATGCACCGTACTAGTACACTATGATGCTCTAGCAACACTTCCAAAATGCAGTTTACCTGCACTGGCATTGCCGTATGGATTCCTGTTATAGAAAAGTCATAGCTCAAAACCTGAGAGAGGATGTTTTTCCTTTCAGTGGCACTGTTTTGCTTGATGATGCCTATTGGTCTTTTTGACTTTATTAAAAAATAATTGCCCATAGGTACCACAAATACAAAACTCAAAGGTTAAATAAGCATAGCTTTCCAAGCTAACCTCTCCACCAGTCTTTAGCTATGCATGTACATCTAAGCCTCACAAAGTCAAAGTGAAACAAGAATCACTCTACTGTTCAAGTAGCAACACTTCTGTTTTGGCAAATCTTTCAAGAGTTTTGGTTTTGCTATGCACTGGAACAAAAATCCCTCTCTCTACTAAAATCAAAGAAACCAATACATCTTTGTCAAAAGCCAAATATGTCAGGATTACCTGTATGGGTTGAGAACAGTTCATTATGCTTATAGCATTTATAAGTCCCTCAATCTATCTTCAAAATATTTCCTAAAAATATATGCAAAGTTTTGGCTGTGCAAGTGAAACCACTAAACAATCCTAAGTACTCCATAGAGTGCAAGGAGTCTAGAAAGCTGGTATATAAGTCACCTGGTCAACAGAGGACACATTATTCCAGGTCAGGTACTAGTCCTTGAACCGTCTCTTAGTAGTATTGTTCATTATTTAGTTTGTGACATGGGCAACCATAAAATTAAATCCTGCAGGACTTCCAGTTCAATTGTTTGCTGTATCAAGAATGTATTAACCTGTACATTTTTGTGCATAAAATACTGATTCTGTTTTAAGGTCAGGTAATGGAAATATAGAGACAAAAATATCAAAATGGCAGACTAAGCATCTCCATAGTCATCATTTACACAACCAGATAATGCAATCACTTGGAAACAGCAGTCAAAAGATTTCCCGCCTATCACCTTTCTTGGAAACCCTAAGTGAATAACTAAACTTATACTAAGTGCTCATGCAGTGCTCATATTTCTTCTGAAACCAAATATGCAGCATAAGTACATGATAACAGGCCCTGTGCTACTGTTTCTGATGCTACGCTCAAGTTTGGTGTGTTTTCCTTTTCTTTTTAAAACTACTGCAGAAAAACCTGAGCTGACACGGGTGTTACACCCAGCAGAGTGTGGCCCTGCCTCAAAACCTCCAGCACAGCACATGGGGAGGACTTTCCAACCCTAACTATTCTATGATTCTATGATTCTATCACTGTCACTGCTTTCTTGGGTCTTCATCTTGGTGGGGGGGATCTGGTTATTACTGCTTGTCTTTCCTCAGCTCCTCATATGTCTTCTTTTCTTTTGCTCTTTAAGTTTTTCTCACAGAAAAATGCACCTGAAGCATAATCCTGGCCTTCTATTAAAAAAAAAAGTAATAAAGGGTAACCCCGAAATGTTACAGAGGAAGGTTACCTTGAGCTATGGGAACTGTCAACATATCAAAGACATATAACTAAGCTTTTGTTTTGATTTTCCTTTACATTTTTAGCTGAATTTTTGCTCCTGTCCTCATTGCCTGCGCAATAAATTCCCTCAAATTAGTGAATTTTGCTTGATTTCTTTATAAAACTGAAAGACCCACACAATGACAATTTGGTTCAGCCTAAGTAGAAACTTGATTGACATCAATACTGTAACCATCCTCTAATGAAATTTGCCTAATTCAGATTTTAACAGGAAAACATATGTTGTGAGTTACAAATAACTCTTATCATCCTCAAAATCCTTGCCCCCCAAACACAAGGAAACAAATGGCTCCAGTAATTAAATTCTACATAACTATGGTTTAATGGTGGTGATTAATAAAATAATGGCAATATGTAGCTCTTGAGGGCTGACACAACAGTCAGTTACTGGCATGGTTTTGCTGAAGTCAGTTGTATTGCAGCCTGAGACTATAGTCGAAACAATGCCACTAAATTAGATGCCATTAAAAAGTAACCGCTAGCACTTCTACTATTTCAGTCTTCATTATCCTTTTTTAATTTAGATGTTCTCTTCATGTAGCCCTGAGGGCTTAAAATGTTGCATACATTGTCATAGGCACGCTATTTCGTAGTACAGGTAGTTCAGTAAAGGATGACACTTTAGGCAGGCATTTTCAGATAGAGTGCTTACTTGAAGAATATCTTTCCTAGTGAGTTATTTATTTTTTTAATATGCCTGTGAATAACTAGAAACAAAATTAATGGAACTTTCTGAAAACTGAGAGACCAGTTCAAAATGTCCTGTATAGTCCAGGCCTCTGTGAAGGCACCCACAGCAAGTTTTTTGCCTTCTTTCATCCTACATCCAGGGACTTGTTGCAGCCTGTGTGATAACTTCAGGAACAAGGAAGGAGGCTGCTGAATTTCCCCTATCATCCTTTCCTAACTGGGTCTCTGTTTCTCCTTTCCAAGAGGACCATCAACTTCTGTCACCAAGACCGTAATATTCAAAATCTCTCTCACACTTGTTGCAAAACTCAGTGCCCTGGCTTCTCATTAACCCTTCCCCAGCCCCATGTGTCTCCCCTTCCTGTGCTTGCTTTTGAGCCCTCAGGGAAAACAGGTGCACTGCCAAGCCTTTGGACCTGCACCTCCTGCAGCTTGTTAGCTCCAGTTACTGCAGTAACCACATCACGCCAGGGTTTTCCTCAATGCCTCCATCTGGAAAACAGTAGGATCTCATCATGCCTTCTCTTTCAATTGACAGATTGTGCCAGAACCCTGTTCCTACAATGCTTAGATGCCTTCTAATTTCCATGCTGATTCCATTGCTAACAAATCCAGATCCTCTTTTTTTTTTTTTTTTTTGTTTTGTTTTAATAATACTCAGGCTTAGAAACATTTACCCTCTGGGGTGTTTAGAGAAAGCAGTCATACCTCCTAACACCTATGTGTATCCAACCCTTGTTTAGCTATCCAACCACACTTTTCTCTCTTAGTTTCCTCTGTCAGGGTCCATCATCCAGTGCCCACAACCCTCAAAGCAGCTCTCCTCTACACCCGCTTCGGTGGGAATTCATCCTTCTTGAAGGTGGGGCCAGAACTGCAAAACTCAGGTAGGGAAAATGCAGAACTTCAAGATAAATGGGGTGCATCTGGTAGATCTGCTCCAAACTCATTAAATTTACTTGACCAGCACTTGCTCAGCGAATAACCAAAGGTCTGCATGACCTTGGCTGAGTCAAGGGGTTTGTAATGTCATGTGGACAGACACTCTGCAATAGTTTTGTCACAGTACCAGCTACAGCACCTGTCAGCAGCATATCACTGTGTCACCTGCACAACTTATTCCCCCATCCTCGAGACAGTGAAGGAAATGTTACAATTCCGTCTTTTATTTTAACAGCAGGTATATTCTTTTAGAAGGCAAGTTATCCTCACAGCACAACTCTGCTTTCAGCCTCCTACTGAAGCGTTGATTTGGTCATACGTGCACTTTTGGAGGGGGAAGGTTGTACTCATTTGGAAAGCTCAGGTAATGGGGGAGTTCAAACAACAATTTCCTTTAATATTCTTTCAATATTTCTAAAATGAGTTGAAGGTGATCTTTCGCTCCCTGCCCTAACTAGACTAATAAAATGCTTCTGGGGAAAGCACTGCATAAAAAGAGAAGTGATTATTGAAAGTCTGTTCCTCAAAAGTATCCTAACTATAAGTAGGACCTGTCATTATACTGCTTTGTTTTGCATTTACTCAAATACTTTTTATGTTATAAAAGTGACACCACTGAAACCCAACATTGTAGCACCTAATATTTGGTTTGCATGGATTTAGACTTGCAACACTGGATTCATCATAAGTTAATAACAGTAAACTATGGAAACACAAAGACTAGAAATAGCTGAAAATAATTCGGAAACTACTAAACAGAGGATGTTTCATTTTGTTATGGCAATCTGGAGCAGATTTGCATCAAGTGACATGAGCATGTGTTGTGTACAGCCATCAGCCTGTGTTGGCACTGGCCCTGCCAATAGCCTGCGGCCTGAAGGTGTTACTGAGCATCAGCACTTGAATACCACAGCCTCAGTTTGCACATCCAGAAACTGACTGAGCAATTTGGGAGGAGATGCATTTTCAGCCTTGTCATTTCTACTGGCATGAAAGTGTCCAAATACACCCCAATCTTGAATAGTCTTACTTTCTTTGTATACCTACAGACAAGGAGTAATTATGCCAGTTTACAGATGTGGAAACCAACACAAGCAGCTTAAATAATTTGCAAAGATTAGGCTGGCAGGTAGGTGGAAAGGCAGGAACTTATTTCTGTTCCTGGAGCCTCTGCTGTTCGCTGCTGCATAAGGCAGCCCATGAGCTTGACCCCAGCTGCAGAGCAAGGGGCTCTGTGAACAATGCTGGAATGGAGGGAGCATATGGGTGTCCAGCCTAAAGCTGCACACCAGCCTGATCTATGGAAGCAGGCAGACAGGAAAGAAATGAATGTCGTAAACAGTTCCCTCAACAGCAGTAGGCACTTGGGCATGAGTACATCTAAAGTATGTCCTGATTTTGGCACACTGAAACTGGTCTTTGGGGATATCCCTACAGCTGCCTTGGTCTGGCATGTTTGTGGGTGATAACACAGTGCAGTAGGAGCTCCCCAGACAACCACCTCACTTTTCATTAAACATACCCCAGTAGCTGCTTCCCTCTGAGCCGTCAGCTCCTGGTGACTCGCAGCGTGACATCAACCAGGTGCAGCTGTAGCCAGAGGATTATTTATCTCTCTTTATCCTGCTTCATGTAGGAAACACATTATGACAACAGCACCAATTGCATCTGCGTGATTTACTCCTTGTGCATACGCTGTGTTTACAAGAACAGATTTCATTCTTCTACATGTGATTTATATTTAACTGTAAAAGAATTCCATGGGAGATCTATCAAAAGTAATAGGAGACATAATATTTTCTAAGAAGATAACGTTTTCTGTTTTCACCAGTGAATGGGTCTTTAACAGGTTAGCGCAGAGTGCTGCTGTACACGGAGCTGTACTCAGCAAAGCACAAACAATTGCTCAGGCAATGAGGAAGGCTCCACGCCCCAGTGTGCACACTGACTCCCGGTGACCACATTTTCCCTGCTCTCAGAATCTTTTGACTCTGCTAATTTATAATTATTTACTGAACTTCATGCCCCAGGACTTTTGGAGGCAAATCATGTAAGGAGAAATTTTACTGGATTTCAGGGAGAAGGATGTAAAACCTTCTCCTCTGTTTGAACTGTTCAGGGAGAAATAGAGATGTAGGGCTTGAACCCCAATTACATTTGAATATTTACTTATCTTTGGACTCAATCTTATCTAGATTTCCTCTTGGAGCAATTTACATGTTAGTGAACCCTAGAAATAATTCACGAATCAAAACACATTTCCCATCCAAAAAACATAAGGACCTCGAGCAGAGCTGTGTGGCAGCCCCTGATTCAAACACTTTAAAGTTGAAAGAGACCAATGTTATTTGTTGCTTTTAGCTTTTACTTATTTTCCTGGGTTTTTCCTTATTTTACTTATTTTGAGCAAACTCATTTTCCTTATTTTACTTATTTTGAGCAAACTCATTCAATAAAGTCATGGGATTAAAAAAAACCCCAAAAAGGCACTTCAGATAGCAACAGGAAATATTTGGCATATTTTGAAATAAACAGGGCTTTGGGGACTGTGGCTTATTGGATTGAGAACCTTATGCAGCATACTACAGGTGCTATATTACCTATTCTGTATCTCTTGTCATACACAGTGGTCGGGCACTCTCATGAAACACTTGTTTTCTTTCTCTGAGATTTGATATTTTATGGAAAATATAAAGCAACAAGGACCACCAACATATGTAGGAAACTGATTTTTAAAAGCAAAGTCAATGAGCCATTGTGTCAAGGCTCTTTGTGGTTTGTGCCAAATTATACTCTACCATGGAAAAAAATATGTACATGAAAATTGAAACAAATTGAACTTAAAAGTTCAGCTGCCTTAGCTACTGAAACCTTCAGGACAGGTGGGAAGGACCATGGACTCTCAAAACACTGGAATGGTGTTTCCCTCCGCCCAGGAGTTGTTAATCTGTGGGTGAGACGGCAGGGAGAAATGACCTTCCTCATCTTAAGCCCCTCAGCTCTGCTCTCTCTAGTTTTAAACATCAAGTTTAAATTTAGCAGATGAAAACAAGCATCCTGATAGCAGAGTTTGATTTTCAACATGAGGGCAGAAGGGCAAGGGAGGCCATTTCTCACCATGATGAGCTTGGGAGCCATCGACACAAATTGGCTACAGAATACATAAAGGTGAGATCCTTCTTATAGGGGTAGTCAGTGTCTTGTTGTATGGGATGTTACGCTCCATTATTTTGTTCTGCCGAAGGGATAGAAATGTGTGAAACCGAACAAAAAGTAGCAGTAAGGACAGAGAGGAGCCTGAGTGTGTTGCTGTGATGTAGGTTATATCACCATCAGGTCTGGGCTTTTCTCTGTTCCTGGGAAAAGCTTCTCCAGGCAGATCTGGGACTGGATTATGTAGCCAGCTCCCACTGCCACTGAATATTCAGCTGAATCTCCAGGTTAGAACCCCTATGAGTTTGACTTACATTTTCAAAATGAAGGATGGCTATGATGACCATTTGTCTTCTCTGTGACAAGCATTAGAGGTTTGGAGGTTTTTTTGCATGCTGGTATCTCAGTTGTGTTAGATTTAGCTTGTGAGCAGAATCACAGAGGAGAGGTAGCCAGATATCTCTATATGAGCATAACTTCCATGCAACCCTAATGCTGTATTACAGCTACTCTTCTCACACAGTAAAAAAAGTGCACGCTTTGTGTGTGCCAGTTTGGCTTTAGCTTCCATCGTGATCCTAGCAAGACCTTTTCCAGCAGCTGAGCTAGTTCCTGGTGTCTCTCTATGCAAAAGTTTGACAAATCTGGACTTGATGATGCAAAATCATACTCCTAAATATGGGCCAGTGAGAGCCAGCAAAAGTCTTCATTACATTTCTGAGATGCCAGTGTCGCTGACAGAAGGTCATCCTCCCTCCTTATGTCTTCCTGATGAATCTTTGACTCTTCTCATCAGGCAAACCTTGAGAAAGGTACTCTGCCCTAGCATGGAATATTTTCTGGGCACATTTTGGCTGGCAAACTAACTGCCCTTCACTTTTACCCACCTGAGTTTGGAGATGTCCTCCCACATGGGGGACTGAGGCACTGAATTTCCAGTCTGACCTTCATCTCTCTCCATCCATTGCTATGATGGCACTAAGCTTCCATGGAGACACCTATGTCAGACCATCCAAGTTTTTCCCCACTGGCAAAACTCCTTTTGGTAAAAATTTCAACAGACTTTTATGTCCATAGGATGAAAGATGCCCCTTTTTTACACAAGACAAACACAGTGACTACCAGCACAATAACTTTCACTCTGACTCACATCCCACAGCAGTCAAGACCTTTGTGGTTTTCTTGATGTTATGGCAGTTGACTCATGAGTAGCCAGGTTAAAGTCAGACTCTGGTGGGTAAACCTTCAGCTCACTGTCAAGCTGCTGCCTGCCTCTCCTTGTGGTCCTCATGGAGTGGAGAGCTGGTCCTGGGGCAACTTCCATGCTTAGTGTGATGGGAAATGTGCCTTGTTTGCCAAGTTCAGGCATGGCACTGACAAGCCTAAATTCAATGGTATGGGATTTGCTGACACCTAAGTCCATGAAAATACTTAATTTCTGTGCTCAAATTCCTGCTGATGAGACGCTTATCCCTAGAAAAGATGGTTCTGTTTTGAGATATCCTCATAATGATATCATAAATAATTGCTTCATTTCTCTGTATTCTCTTTCTTGACATTGGCAAGAAATTATTAGAGTAAGCTTTAAATAAAATTATCTAAAATAACTGAAAAAGCTAAAAAAAATCCAGTGCATTCTTTTCTTGACTTTGCTTACTTTTGCAACATTCTGCTTTTTGGTCTAAAATCTGAATTGCATTCACTGAAAAATAATTATTTTTTTCCTCATTTTCATTCTGTAAACTAATTTACCAGGAAAAAAAGAACCACAAGAAAAGAATAGTTTCTAAAGGACAAATGTAAGGTCACCTCTGATGTAGGATACCCAGTGCTAATGAAAGGTGAACACTCCTACTTAAGACACTCCTGTCCTTAAGACACTATGGAGATGTATCAATGGGTGTGAGGAGAAAGAAAAGATGTTTACTCAGGCTTTCTTTACATGGACATGAACACAGAAAGGGCAAGCACGTGTAGGAAAAATATAAGCTTACCTAGGGCATGATTTATCTTTGTCATGTATCCATGGAACTGGCCTTTATTTGAAAAGCAGCCTAATTACTGAAATTACTGCTGCTGAAGTCCTGCAGCACAGTAAAGGAATCTATATGTTCTCTGACATTAGAAAGTTTCACACATTTTCATATGAGTTTCAAATAGCAATATTGATCAGGCAATTACCAGACTAAAAACTGTAGCAAAGCCTATGAAAGAAAGTGGAGTTTCTTTCTGTGCTCAGAAACATCTGAAACACATTTGTGTGTGTTTTCATGTACTTGAAAATTTAACCAAATCACATCTTGTGTTCCAGAAGGTTTATTTTTCAAATGGGGGATGAAAAATTCTTGAAAAGAGAAAAGCTGCCCTGATGCTGTTCAAAGGGCTTGAGGCAGTTTCTACCCCATTTATTTGTTTGGATTTTTCTCAGCCCCATCTGTTTATTTTCTATTGAGCAATCATAGTAGAGCAGAGAGCCAGGCTATAAAGATATGAGAGCAGGTGGGACTGGGAGATAATTTGTGAGGCACAATGCTATGTTCTCTGAATATAGCATTGCTGAATTTATGACTTGACTGGTAACCTAATTTGTATGCTTTAACTTATTTATTTATTTTATTTTAATCATAAATTTTTATGTCAGGGAAACATGAATTTGTGACTAAATATAGAAGGGGAATCACACAGATGCTATGCTGAGGAAAATAGTTTTCTGCCAACTTATCTGCTTTTCAAAGGACCGTATCTCATAATTCTGAGCAGAAGTCAACAGCAACCTTAAGACACTTCTGCCCCCTGCAACCATGTGTTAAGTGCTGTTTGTGCACAGCACATTATTCCATGAGTTGGCAGGGTTTAGGAGAGATGTCACTTGACCACCTTGTGAGACCCATGAGAGGCAGCTCAGAATCCCCTGTCTCCAAGGGCTGAAGTAGGTACACATATGCAGGTCTATAGGTCTGCATATAAATACATGCATATACATTTAGAATGGGTTAAAGTGCTGAATAGTGGGTTTTTCAATTTTATTAAGTCCTGGGCTTTCTAGGCAGTTTCTTTATTAAATTTTCAAAGTGAAAAAACACTAAGCACTCCTCATCTTTAGATTCTAATAAAATTGGCATCTTAATTACATTAACCTGATCAATATACTAATAGAGCGTCTGTGGGGTTTTTTTTTGCCTTTACTAGAGCTATTGGGTTGATTGGGCTGATGGTGTGCCATGAAAATTTAATGCTCCTGTGTCTTCTACCTTAATTATGCCTAATGAGCTACTTGCTTTAATAAACAAGCAAATTCCAACTTCCTGTCAATATTTTTCCCAACAAGACAATATAATATTAGATGAAATTGTCTTTCTCAGTAATCGAAAGAGTTTAGGAATACTAAGTAATATGATCTATAAGGATGCCTATGTGATATAAACTGGTTCCCTCCATGGGTACTGATGAAGAGATTTAATTTAGTAATTTATTTATTAAAAAATATTTCTCCCTTAGGCAAATCTGGTCCCAATTAAGAGTCAAATTTTCAAATTGTAAAAGTCAGTATTTTAATAAAGACACTAATTGGCAAGTATGTTCTTTAAATGTAGTCATAAATTAGAATATGTCATAGCAAATGTTGCCACTTCTATTAACATCTCTCCAATGCAAGACCAAAATTTCCCTATTAACCAGGTTCACATTTTACCATGTTAAGAATGCCAAATGCAAATACCCTTCCAAACATCACTAAAGCAGCCATACTTATGAAACAATGGGCGGCTAGAGGCAGAATCTAATTACTACTGCTTCTGAATCCACAATTAAAAGCCAACAGACAAGCTAAGTAATCCCTGGTAGGCCAAAAAGTTATTGAGGGATCAAGCACAAGCCAAAAAATAACAGAGTTGGGACTGGCAGGAAAGCTTCATACAGAGTGGGTTTTAAAGATGAGTAAAGAAGAGTAAGGATGAGACAAAAGTGATAAAATGGGGGGAAAGGGTTTAGAACAAGCAAGAGATAACAATAGAAAAAACAAGCCTCAGTCACAGTCCTTCAGGAAGACAGATGAAGTGGTCTTTTTATATGCAGATCTGGAAAAGCTCCTTATAATTTTACAGCACAAGTAACCCATGAAACTGAAGACCGTGAAAAGAAAAAGCTGATCAATGGAGCTATTTCAACAGCTGAAGATCTCCCCACAGTTTTGTAGGGCTTACTCTGCAGGGTATGCTGCCCTCTGGGTCCAAGCTAGCAGCATGGTTGAGCATGGATGCTGATTTCCAACAGCCCCCTCAACACCTCTGCACGTGCACAGAACCCAAACTAAGTGTTCTGGATCAGAGCTGAACAACTAATGGTGAATATTTTCAGAACAGTAGAAGTACCTGCAAACATTTGAATTCATGATAATCAATTTTGTCATCACTTTATATGGGCATTTCTAGGCAAAGAGGCAGAGAGATCAGTGATAAGAGCTAAGCACAAGTTCTGCAGGACTGAGGAAGCTGCACAAATTGCATTCTAATATGCAGCAAAGTGTGAATTTCCTTCATTCATGTGTAAACAGTTGTTCTTGCTCTATTACAACTTCATTTTAGTTAAGCATTTATCAGTCTAATAATGATCTATATCCATTCCTCTTTATCCTTTATAGCTGCCTAACCAAGAAAGAAATCCTAGGAGACTGGCTTCGTGCAATGTTTTTTTGCAAATGACACTTTTTGCATCTCTTATTCAGTCTGGCAACACTGTTTTCATTGTTCACTGAAGATGTAAGAGATACACAAAGATATAAATTATATTGAATTTAACTAACAAAGATGGGGGAAATTTTGTGAATGATGGAGGATATTCCACTGACAAATAGCTGCAATGCTGATGTCTCAGGCAGAAAAGACTTTTCTTTTTTTATGTAAAGCATAAATGTAACCTCTAAGTATCATACACATCATACCAGTTTGTAAGCAGGTTGTGTCTTAGCAGGGGGAAGATGAGAAGGATCACAGCTTGATCCAGGGGGAAAAGAGGAAATGGCATACACTTAGGCTCTATCCATCCCTACAGCTATTGCCTGAGGGTCTGTCTTGCCCAGCACAGGCTGATTTAAGAAAATCTGCAGGTAAAGAAGGAGCAAATAGGAATGAAATACAAAAAAGTGGAAACACCTTGATGTGCTTCTTTAGAAGGGTACAGCAGGCTTAGTAAATACTTCAGGATTCACTGTTTGTCTGCAAGTCTGCTTCAGACAAGATTTAACGGAGGCAAGTAAAATAAGAATTGTTTCAAGTCCTGATTTTTGCTGGTGATGTTGGAAGACGAAACAGATTTGCTTCCCTCTGATTAAAAAAATATTGCTTGTCAAGTCAGGTATGCTAGTGAGTGTGCTTGCACCCAGTACCTAATAGGAATAACACAACTGATGCAGTCTGGCATCTCAAGTGAAACAGATAGCTGTGGGATGTGTAGCCATCTTGAAAACATTTGAGACAGTACATTAAGAAGTGATCTGTCAATAGACATTTCATACATCAAATTGGTGAAATCTCTATTTGGAACTCAGAATCTTATAATGCGATAAATAATTAGCATTTATACTGGAGGTCTCTGTAAATGAAAACACGAGGTTTTGTCTTTATCTACTCAGTTGTCACATTTCCTACTCTCCCATCTCATTTCCATATTGTCTAAGTACATCTCTGTATTGAGAGATGCATTACTTAGCTTTACTTAATACTTTCTTCAATCTCAAAGTTCTTCACAAGGCGCAGTGAGCATCAAATTGTTTCAAACATGTGGTTGTACTTTAGTTAAAAAATAACCTCAAAAAGTAATGTTGCTGCATTTCCCAGGTGTTTTTCCCTTCCAGAGCCCACCCATTGGCCAGCCCAGGGCTTAATCCAGTTTATCCTTGCAGGGCCCTACTCGTTGCTAGCAATTTGGGGTGTTGTGCCAGAGAAGTGGAGGTTTGCCCCCAGCTCTTGCTGCTCTGTGATAACAGGAGCTTTTAGGGAGAAAATGAAGCAGTACAGTGTATTTCAGAATTCAAGTAAAAAGCCCTTTTTTTGTGAATATGGTCTTCTTATATATCTTCTTCCCTTTGCATATAGAAAAGAGGGAGGGATTGCCACAGAGAATTTTATAAGCCACAGGGGACTTATAAACAGTGGAATGCGGAAGAAATCTTCTGGAATTCTCATTCACTCCTTTGTACAATTTACATATCTCCGTTTACCCGCCCCAAGATAAACTGTTATCCAGAATAGAATAATTTAAAATATGGAGAAGTACTAGATGTTAACTAATATTTAAAGGGAATCAAATAACTGCAGGGAGCAGTTCACAAACAAGCCATGAATGGGCTTTATTTTACTTTATTTTACTTTATTTTGCTAATTTACTATGAGGGTTTGATGCTCATCTACATTCCCTTGTCACCAGTAGCAATCCACATTTCAGTGGATTGACTCTTCATTTTTATGAGATTGAAATCAGAGTTGAACACGCAGTGCATAGATAAGTACCAGCGATTTGGAAGTTGCTTGAATGATGCAAGGCAACAAAATTGTTTTGGCTGTTCTCAATTTCTAGGTTACTTATGGTTGTAAATGAAATCAGGCTTAATAAGAAGTAAAGAAGTTGTAGGGTATTATCTGCTATATGAGAAAGTTCTCAGTACTTTTTAACTGGAAAACAACAAAAAGAGCCAAAAAGTATGGGTAATATTGACACTGTAGGTACCAAATTCACAGGGTTTGTAAAGAAGGATATGCAGGATTACAGCAGGTAAACCATATTAATGAAAACTGTGCATATGATAGAAATGGTGTATACTTGGAATGAAATTCTACCCCTTCACCTTACACCCAGGTATTCGCATAGTCTTCCTAATTATAACATTAGCCTGTAAGCATTGCTTATGGAAAAAAAAGCCAATTATCTCAGTGCATTTGGTTTTCTTATTGGGGGGCACTGAAACTTTTTGTCTTTGTTTCACTTCTGCCCATCCTATTCTGATACCCAGATACTACCTGAGTGGTGTTGATAATCTCCTACTGTTGGCAATCTCTCCACCCTGGGACATTCACTGTGATGCTGCTCTGGCCTTTAATTTGAATAATTAATCAATTTAAGGAAAAAACAAACCAAATCAAAACAAAAAAGGTGCTAAACTAACTAAACACCAAGTATATAACCTTGAAGCATGGAAGTAGACAGTAGTGTTGTGGACTGTGGTTACTTGGATTTCTTACAGTTCTTAATTTTTTTCCACAAAATCTTGTTATGTACATATTTATAAACCATAATATGAAAAGGGTTAGATTAATCTTGTGTTTAACAGCAGATTTCATGGGTGTTGATTCATGAAAGCCAGAGCCAAATTACAAGACAGACCAGTGATCTTTACCAAGTAGTGGAGCATTTAGTTATGTTATCACTGGCAATGAGACTTTGCAGAATTGTGTTACACGTTGATACAGATGAATGACCTGTAGTGATTCAGAATTTGTGATGCTCAGGCTTTAATTAACCTCCTTTACAAGTGAAGCTGAACAAGTAAGAATATGTTCCTTTCTATAAAGGAATATTTTTAGCCATTAAATCCACATTAATACTCTTCATAATATATAATTTTGTGGGTGACATGGGCACTATTTCTACAGATGTTCTTTAGAGAAAGGATGTTTCTTGTCATTAAAGACTAATAAGTGACATTACATTTAAGTGCTTGTATTAGATATGCTTCTTTGAATTTAATGATGGGGCAATGAGGCCTTTAATTAAATAGTCAAAAAATTCTACTGGGAGAAACAAAAACAAATTTATCTACAGGTTTTCTTCTCAACAAAAAAATAAACCAGAACCCATCTGGTAGATAATCAATGCTTTTATCTCTAAAACTAAGTCTCACACAATTTTGTCTTTAAAAATTCATTTCTCGTTTCTGAAATCCATACAACGGGAAGAAGAAACTCATCTCCTTGGTAGCTGTAGAGCTCTGTTCATTAATGCCTGCCTTGCGCCTCTGCAGATAGTTCTTGTGGGAAGAGGTGGCAAAAGTACTTATCTATTTTTTAAACACACACAAAGTTTCCTACCATAGATCACTGACTTATAATAAACAGTATTCTAGCATGTTTTCTGGCATTCTATAAGTATTTTTTCATTTAACTAATCATTTAGATCCCCTGTAGATACTATAGACAATAGGTATTGCCAGACTGGCAAAAGAAGCTAAAACCTGCCCAGATTACCATGTTATCACAGTCACCTGTGCTGGACTTATTATTTGAAATAAAAATCATGTTAGGTGAATTTCATTAATTTTTCCTGAAAAAAACTTTCAGGTTTAATATAAAATTAGCAAAACTTTCTATACTCTTCTAGAAGAAAAGAAAAAGTAGTACCAAATGGAAAACCTAATTGTGACAGCTGATAAAGTCTGCAGAGGAAGTTCATCTCCTGGACACAAATGGTGATATGAAGCATTCCGTGCCTTCATCCTACTGTATTGTTACCTTAACTAAAATGGGATCCAACTCTTTGCTTTTTTTTGTCACTTTAAAATGTGTTTGATGAAAATGTAACTCCCTTTTGCAGTGTGGTGAGTCAGTTGCAGTACTAATCCCCTTATTAATCTCTGTATTGATTAGTCGAATAATACTAACTTTTGAGTTGCAGCCAGCATATTTGCAATATTACTTTCCCTGTGTTGTATCCTCTCACCCAATGACATGAGACTTTACATAAATATGTGCAGTTATGAAAATACAAACTAGAATGCATGGATATTTCCCTTTAACAAGAAAATTGACAGGACATCCCTTAAACTGAGGTCCCCTGCCTTAACTCCTCTACGTGGTTAGAGGCACAGTATATTTCACATGTTTTTATACTAAATGAAAATTTGATTTTTGCTAACTATTGAGCAGGCAAAGACATTCACTGAAATAGCCTTGCATCTGAGAATCCAATATTTCCCTGCACTTGTCCCCAAATACTGCTTAGCCTGCTTCTCAGCTTGAAATTCTCTAAACATACCAAAGTTCTTATTTTTTCAGCCTGAGTATTGTTTAATGAGATAATGAAGAAACAAAGGAACACCATCAGCCAGAACCAAAGCATATTATCATATGGAAAAGCATTCACAGATCACAGCTCCATCTGCTCTACCAGTGAACAATAAATATTTTTCAAAAATGCTAAGCAATTAGAAAAAAATTATGAACTTAGATGGTGGCTAAGGCATCATTTCATTTTTAACATCATACTTTAAATGGATTCCTATCACTATAACATCCAGAAAGCTAAAAATAGTATACAAACAGTAAAGACATGCTGAAAATCAGATTAATGTAGGAAAGAATTACATATGCACAAACATATTTGCACAGAAGCAGTTGAAAACTTATATATTCCACCCTGAAAATGCATATAACTGTATCAAATTTTAAGTTCTCGGATGGTGACAATTTTAATGTATTGCCTTGTGGTAATAATCACCAGCACACATATATTTATTAGGCACATGGCTGAAGCCCTTCATGAATTAGATGCCAAATGATTACCTGTACCCCAAAGCTCTGGGACATGACTGCTCCACATGAAGACTGATTTTCTGTAATAACTGGAAATTTGCAAGTATTCTGACAACTGTTAGCCGAAACTGTGACACAAATGTGCTATTATCAAGAGCGACTGTCACACTATCAAAATATTGTGTAGATGTGCAGCTATTGTATGTTGGTGTAGCCTTGTGTATTGTGCAGCTATCAGTCCTAGAGGCATTCAGCCACGCAACTTGACAGTTCTGAAAAAAGAATTAGCCACACTTAAAACAAAATTTAAAATGTCACCTATTATAAGTAAATTGAATTAAAATACTCAGAGATTTGGGGTATTTGGTATTGGTTCTAAAGACACAGTAGTAAAAACAAATGTACAGATTATAGTAAAAGAAGGAACCAAAACAAAGCATCATAAGATCTGTAGTTCTCTGCTTCACAGCTGTGTTGTATATAGGTGTGATTAGTCTATGCCTGGGAACCTAATGGCTGCAATTGCGTTTTGGGATTTCTAATATTTTTAAAGGGCATGCTTTGAAATGCTAAGAATAAAAATAAAATCAAAACCACAAAGCAAGTAGAATGAGTGCATTTTCTGAAAACTGGAGAAAATGCTCCAAGAGGTCTTAATATGTAATACATAAAGTATTGGAAACTAGAATTTTTATTTCTACACAAAAACGCAACATATATCTCCAACATAATAAGGCAAAGTGTAGTTCTATGCTGAACATTGTCTCCCATGATAGCTAACTATGTCTTATGCTAAATACACTTGTAGTGCTGCAGGTGTGGACAAGACAGAGCTGCTTTTATTATTTTAGGAATGTCTAATTTACAGAACTCCCCTTCTTAAAGTTTGGGCTACTGCTTCATTGCTACAGCGAACATTTCTTTCCCTAGCATTTCAGGATGCTGAAAGCTACTGTTGGACCTGCAGTGTTAAAAACAACCTGAATTGAGAGCTACTGCACGAACTGACAAGAGATGAAAAGCATAGTTAGTGTTTGGGGGCATGCAGAACTCTCCTGAATGAATAAGAAAATTGGGATGGTTCATATGAGACATTCTTCTACCCACTGGCTTTACAAAACCACTGATGCTATCCCATGCAGTTTTCTTGCTAAAGAAGAATTTAGTGTTTATCCAATCCAAAGCAAATGGCCTCTGCTCTAGCTACTGTTTTTAAACACTTCAAGTCATTATCCTGCTTGTTGCTCTTTCCAACTAATTTTCTGATTAGAAGATACTGTTACATTTATACTCTGTCATTATCTTTTACTAGCAAACACTGTCCAAGGGGATGTTCCCTGCTAAGCTAATGCTGTACTCACGGTTCATCTTGGCTATAGAAACATCTCAGACCTTTGTTTAAATTAACACTAACGGAAAATCTATTGCACTTTTCACTGTAAATTTGATCCAGTTCTTAGTTTTAGAGATGTTAGCAACATTAGTGAGAATAAATAAGACCAGAGTGTTCATGCAAAGAAAACAATGCCTGATCTACATAATCCATACAAAACATTGTTCATGAAAAGAGATTAAAGACATGGTATAGCAAAACATTCAAGATCCAGTGGTTATAAAAGAGTTGACCCACCTTCTGCCCACTTCTGCCCACCTTCCTATCAGGATTTCTATATTGGCATCTAATTATCTAGCTCTTTATTTGCCTCTCCAATTTCCCATCATGGAGGAGTCAATTGAGAGACTACCACAAAATGCAAAATAAGGATCTCATTAATTTTACTGGTGCAGAAGCACATCTCTCTCTTATGCACTTCATTCTGTATTTGTTTATGTACTATATCTTTCTCTTTCTGGTCTTGCTTTCCTGTTTTATCTAAAATGTAGAGCAGCTACTCTGTTATCCTGTGTCTTTGTGTGGTATCTAAATCAATGGTGCCCTGATGTGCTACTGCCTCTTACGCTGCAATACAAATAATAATGCTGATCGTATCTTCTTGGCTCTGCCTCAAATAGAAGAGGACACTTAGAAGCCAGTTGCATAATAACAATAAACACAAAGTATCGTATAATAGATCTTCAAATATACATCAATAATATATTTCAAATCACTGCTGCTTGTGCAATGTTACTGCAAGGAAAACTGCTGGTGAAGAGGAATGCTCTGAAAATATCCATCATCTTTTACTATCTGTGTAAATGTTTTGAAGATGGGCTGTAAAACTGCATTAAATTTACAATAAACTTAGAGGCTCCTAACCTATTACAAAGTGCCAAGTGCCAGTGTTCATCCACTGAGGCACCAGGCTGCTGTTTTTATAAAGCTTTTATGTTTGCTATTCCAAACAGCAGCACTGCATTTCACTTTATTTCTTTTTTTCTTTTTTTTTTTGGTGATTTGCAATTGCTGCCCAGTAGCAGGCTGGTCTAAGGAAAGTAGGAAAGTCAGAACAACACTGCAGGAGAAGCTGCAGTGACCACATGGAGTGAGTGAAAGAATATTTTTGGTTCTAAGTTGTATTAAAGAAAATTACTAGATATTTGGTTGGGTTTTTTTTGTGTGTGTGTGCAGTCTGTGCGAATCTTTCCACATGGAGATTTGGAGATGCTATATCAGATTATTTGAGTTATTTAGAAGTGGGTGAAATGCAGATAACTCACTGAGAATTTAAGTCCTCTTTTATTGCTGATCTCTTAGTCAAGTCTTGCAAGGCTTTACCATGCCGTGCCATAGAAAGTCAAGAAAATCACCTAGATAATGCTATAACAGTCTTTTTCCCTCTGGAGGACAAGGTTCACAGGATAAGCTGCAGGCTAGCTTTATGCTCACCAACCCCAGCAGTCCCTAGCTGTTTTTTCTCAAGGAAGAGTACACTGTGCACTCAATATCCTGGTTTCTTCAGTGTTCTCCATCACCTGCATTGAAGCAATTTCTGTCTCTGGGAAGGATGAGCACAATTTGTAGAACTTATTATTTCTGCTAATAAACATATATTCCCTTGAAAGCCTCATACTGAGAAAGCACACTGAGAAGAGCCCTTCCTCACAACACGGGGAGGGCAGACAGTGAATTGCTGAGCATGGGGAGCTCACGAGCCATGGAAAGCCAGCTGGGGTAGAGATTGGTCTTTAGTGTGAGCAATTGTGTCTTTTATTCTTAATTTTCATGCCATTTTTTTTAAACCTTAGCAGACACTGTACTCTTGTAAACATGGGTAGGCATACACAGCTAATTAAAAGTAAACAGCTGTGTATTTATGGAAGTTTGATCTAATGGACATTTAAATCAGTTTTCATAATATTGTCACTTGAAGGTTGAGCCATTTAGAGTGGGTAAGTACTGAATCTTAGTTACAGTGGGGATGATGCTTAAAAATGTAACTACCAGCTTTATGGAGAACTATACTTACATAAGAAAAATATGATTCAAGTGCTTGTACATACACCAGAAGTGTTATTCACTGTTGGATAATTGACCATTCTGTACATTTTGGCATTCAGTGACCTCCTGTTTTAATTTGTGGCTTAAACCTGTAGAGAGCAGATATCGCAAGGTTAAAAGGTGAAGCTTAGAAAATGCAAATTAGGCATTTGCCTATGAAAGCATTTTGCTGCCCTCTAAACTTTCATTGAAATCTCGGTTCATTTAGAAGGTCCAAGATCTCATTATCTTGGCTGTGCAAGGGGAAACAAGTTGATGCAAAGCACCAGTTTTGCTGGACTGCAAACAGGTTAGCTTATCTGGGACCACAAGTGGTTGATAAATCACTGAAAGCACCTAATAATTCTTTGTTGCTGTTCTTGGCTAAGGGAGAAGACTAAACGCAGCCTCCCATGCCCTATCCAGTTTGGTACTATCCAAGTGGCAGAGATATTCCATGAGCTTTCTCTCATCTGATGCTGATAAATGAGCTCCTTTACCAGTGGAGGATAATGTAAGAACTTGTCTTTTCTGCAAGTCATTTTTACCCAGCTTTCTCAGAACTTTCCTATAAATCTCTGATTTCTTAGAGACTAGACTTTTCAGAACAGTGTCTGCATGCTTGCCATGTGTGAATTATGAGAAGTGTGAATTACTGAGCCCAACAAGAAGTTCTCCAATTCTTTTCCTTAAATTAGGCCAGAACACACCACACCAGATCATTGTATGAAAATCTTATATCTTCCAGCATGTTGTCAGAGAGGTGACCTCAGATCTGTGTGCTTGGGTGCAGCTACAGCCACCTCCCACCCTACATCTGTACTGGAACCTGCAATATTCAGGGCAACTTTTCCACCAGCCCTTCTTTGCTCCCTATTGAAAAAAATCAAGGCTACTTGCCATATTGGGTCAAGTTTGGTCCAAGCACCATTTTATCTTGCTGCACGTATCAACTAACACTGCCAAGTCCAGAATGCTTGATACCATCATTGGCAGCTGCTTCCAGATAGTGGAATCACACACCAGATCAGCAGAACCTGTGCAATAGCTGCTGAAATAGCATCAGCACTGACAATGTGGCTTTTTGGAGTGGAGGCATCTGGTGGTAGAGAGACCAAATCTGTTGTAACCTCTCTTCACCAAGGAGAGAACAATCTGAAGACAAATAGCTCCTCAATAATTTAGTCAGCTGGGCTGTATTTAATTTTATGCTTTAGTTACAACTCAGTTACATATAATTAAATCTTTGTCTGAATAACCAACGCTCTAAAAATAAGCATAGATGCAGCAAGATGTGAGAGACACATTTAATTTGCATTTGAGCTACTCTTTTCGATGTCATTACTGACTTAGTGTTGCTCAAACCTCCAAAAGGTGGGTTAGTATGTTTTTATCAGAGAGTGATAGCCTTCATTACTCAAGCCATCTTGACCCTTATTTTACCTGATACCATCTTTGTGGTGATGGATAACACTGTCCCAATATTTGCAATGAATCAGATGTATGTAACATACTGTCATGAGTTCTTTTCAATGGTTTTAAAGAAAGTAACAGACCACCAACACTTTGTTTTCATAAGATAACCAGATAAATATTCAAGTTACACAGGTGTCCTCGCTATTTACAATGGTCAATGGTCAAAGACTATTTATTTTTTTAACAAAGCAAGGAAATAGAAGAAGATAAAGGAATATTACACGTGCTAGAAAATGAATGAGAAATGACCCTTTTTATCAAATTCGCTTTCTCTAAGATTGTTTACTGTGTTTTATTTCCTTTTTTTTTAACCCTATGAATTATATTTCAAACACACCTAAACATATTGTTGCTAAAGGTTTCTGATTTTATCTTAATTATAACACAAATATTGTTGCTCTGTAGCTCAAATATGGAGTAATTGGTTTTCACAGGTGACTGAAGGGATAATATTTCTGTAGAGTGTGTTTAGAAGGAGTTTTCAGAATAATTGGCAGGTTAAAACTGGATCAGAGCTTTATAATCTAATGGCAGGCTTGTTTTTACCCTTTTCTAGGTAGTATCGAGTTTTGTAATGATTAAATTGTATATCTTATTTCTGTTTGTAAGACATGGTTATAATTAACTTCTGATGGATATTGGTATATCAATCTGTGTCCCACAGTGCAGTTTGGATTTAAAGTTTTTCTGGAAAATCAGGGGAGAAGGAAAGCCTTAATTCACATTAAAAGATTTTAACAAGCATATGTTAGGTTGGTACTGAGATTCAGCCATAAGCCTATCAGAATTATGCATATATAGCTTGGTCTCTCCAATGCATTAGAAATACTCAATGGTGAGAAATCACGTACAGTCCTATATTCACCCCTGCAAATGACTAAATGTGTCTTGTGAAATGTATTTACTTTCTGGGCTTCATTAAGGTGAAATCGCCTGAAAATACTACTTCTACTGCTACAAATAAAAAAGAAATAAAAATTCAATGGACCAGTTCATGCCTACACTGAAGTTATTTTAGGGGTGGATAGGGAAACAGTTATTCACACTGTAAAGAAGCTATTCATTTAGGGAGTCCTAACAGAAGACGAACTAGGCACATCTCAGTTGTTACAGCTGATGGGATGCCACTGCTGTTCTTCCCAGCACACCTTGGGAGCAAGCTCATCCTGGAGCCCTGAACCTGAAGTTCTGCTGCTTTTTATATAAACCCCAATTGGTTTAGAAACTAATGTCTGAAGTAGAGAATAAAAGTCATGGTGACAAAAGATTCACTAAAACATTAACACCAAATAAAACCACCTTTTGAGAGGAAGTGCTGGGAAACACTTTTAACAAGTAGTATCATAAGAACTTCAGTTTCATTGGAGAGTGTGAGTATCCTTTCATATTATCTCCATATTATTCATTAAAACCCCTCCCAAAGCAGAATTTTTGGTGGAAATAGAAGCTATCATAAACATTTCAAGTTAATCAAATGGCTTATTTTATGCTTAAACTTTTTTTAAAAATTTTACTTAAAAAAGAAAAAAAGTAAAAATTTCATTAAATGAAACAATGGAGTTATTGATCACCTACAGACATTCAGATTATTTAGCTTTTAGAGTCAAATTATATATTAAAACATATTTTGGGATAGAGAGTTTCTTCATAGGCTGCTCTGTCAATTGTGAAAAACTTGCTGCTGCTTAGTTTTCTGATACTTCTGAAGTTAATGAGAGGGGATTTCTTGCTTGACAAGAGACAAATAGACCTTTCAAACTCATTTTATTCTCTCAAACTATAGCTTAGTTTAGTCCCATATTTTAAGCTAAATATATCCTAAACCCCAACAACAGCTAAAGTGAGAGTGTGACAAGCCTGGCTTGATTTCTGGAGGGACTTTTTTTCAGCTGTCACTGCGACTGAGTAGAGGTGTGAAGCAGGATTTGGGTTAACAGATATATTGAAACAGGAAGCAGGAGCTAACAAATGGAAATAAAACCTGAAGAAGGCAGGTTTTATTTATTAGGTTATAAAGCAGAGGGACAAAAAGTAATTAGGGAGAAAATGTGAAAAATGATCATGTAATCATACTGCAACTGCCTGGACATTCTGTGCCTCAATGAAAAAGCCCTGTGTATCAATGGTAAGGACAGATAGTATTAGGTTTGGGGATCTAGAGGGGATTTGTAGGCATGAAACAAGCTGTGGCTGAACTGCCTCATTCTCAGTTCTTACTACAGTAAATCAGCTCAGTCTGGAGGGTTAAAAAGCCCCCTTTTTAAGATGTCACATGTTTTCCACTTTCCCTAGAGGTGAAGGTACAAAGTGCCCAGTGCTGGTCAGACACCCTTGATTTTGCAGGCTGGATACAGTATACTTAATCCCAAGCCCATCACAATCAAGTGAAAGATTTCTGGAAGATTTACTGGATTTCAGACTATCCTCATAGTGAAGTACTTGATCCTGCGAAGTGTGAATCTCTCTCTTGCTATATAAAAACTTTTTGTTTGATTCAGTGAGCAGTTTTGCACTTAGAGATTGATCCAAAGCCTGCTGAAATGAGCAAGAAGCTTTCTGTTGATCTTAACAGGTGTTGGATTATGCTTTAAGTGAAAACCAGTTCACTGGCTTAATCAAGGAATATTTATAAACTAAAAGCCAAAGGAAACTTATGAAAGAAAAATCTTTCATTTCATGCAGCCTCAGTTTTAGAGCCAAAAATATAATAAAAAAATCCTGCAACATTTTTCTCTTTATCATCATCTTTACAGGCTTCATGAACCTCATCTAAAAGGTGCTCTAGGTAAAAAGTATTATCATTTTGATGAATGCCAGCCCTTTGACATGAGAGGAAAGTCTTTTATTCTCTGACAATGTCCTTGCCAAGCTAAGTAGAAGATGTAGGCAGAAAGCTTTGGGGAAACCCTGATGCTGATGAATCAGAGCTCCCTGCTGAGAAGCAGCCTGATGATACCTACCATCTAAAGAGTTTCATACCTTTTCAGCAGGTTTAAGAATCAAGTTTGCCTTTTCGTAAGATTTTTAAAGGCTAACAGCTGAACCTGAACCTGGCTCTTTACAGAAGAAATGAAATCTGTTTCCCATATATGATTCTGACCGTATTTTCACTCTTAAACTTTGAGCATGCATTATTTGTTGCCTTGTCTAAGGGATAATGCGGCAAAATGTCATTTTGCATGGCCAGTTGTGGTGGGCAAGGTAGAAAACGTGCAGACTTTCCATTCTGAGGAGCTGGGGACTTACAAAGCTCATCAAGACTACATCAACCACCAAAAGCAAGACAGAAAACTCACTTTTGCTTAAGTACTTATGGTGCTTTATATTTCAGATTAACTGGAAATACTGTAAGGTTAATCCCCTCCTTAATTTTGGATTACCTTTTTTGGTTATATAAATGTTGATGACATCCAGATCAGTATAGGAGAAATGACAGTAATGGAAAATATTAGTCAGTATGTTAAAACAACAACAACAAAACCCCCAAATGCCATTTAGTTTGATTTTTCACTTTAATTGTTTTGTTACTTTTTTTTCCATGTTGAGCTCTATCCCTGTCTAAAATTAAGTGCAGCAGCTGTTTATGACAGATTATTTGTACAAATGTAGAGCCCGAAAGCATTTACATCAAACTGGGTATTCATTATGCCAACAACGGAATAAACTGATTTTCCTGTTAGGAAAATCTTATATAAAATGTAGACAGAGAAAAATCAGTTTCCATCCTACATGTGTATTGTCTTTACATATTTTTATCAGATAACACAAGTAACAGCGTATTCTTTATTTTTCCCAGACTGAAAGGTTTACATTCTAAATAGAAGTTAAACTGTGATATGGGAAACAGAGATACAAGAAATAAAACTTCACAAAATATCAAAACATCCTTGCAACAGGGAACAGGTTTTCTACCAAAAATAAGTGGAAAAATTTGGTTAGATAACTAAACATCTGATCAACAAGAAATATCTCTATTTTAAAAAGTCAGAATGCCAGATCTGTCCCAGTGCCTGGCCTTAGTGTCTTGAGTCCGGATTGCTTCTTGGTAGAGCTTGGTGACATTTCAAGCAATGTTGTGTTTCCCTTGGCGTGTCAAGAACACATATTAGAATTTATTATTAAATATTTTGGCTGCTCTATCTGTGTTTCTTGTTTTATCCTCAGTTCAGCAACACGTTGCATATACTATATTATTACTGACTTTAAAGCAAACAAGATCAAACCTTGAAAGAACTGTTTCTTTTTGGAAAGTGGAAAATTGGCAGAAGAAATCACTTCTGCTTTCAGAGGCAATGGCAGAAGCAGATGCTGAATGCATATTGTGCAGGGATAGTGAAGCAGAAGCAATTGGAAGAGAAACTAATATAGAGATCACACATAATCTGCAGAATTTAAGAAGCAAGAAATATACACTGCCCAGCTACTGCACAAAGCACAAACTGAAGCAGACAAGGTGAAGGAAGGAGAGCAAGCTGAATACCTTAATCACTTCATGTGAAGAAAGCTTGCTATATGGATGCCAAAACTGTGGATATTTAGAAAGTAGAAAATTGATTATGAAGAGATAAAAGTGTGCTAGCTTAAAAAAGGCAACTTGGATACAAATGAAACAGAGGAATCATTGGTATGAAATTGTTTGTCATGGTACAGAGGAGAATTTACACAAGGTAATGAATCAAAACTTCAAAGTCAAGGACAAAGACAAGGAAAGAGGAGAGCAACTACAGCCATCAAGACAAGCTCATTAGAAGAGCTGTAAACATCAGAATTTTTGCATCTAAGGGGTTTGGCTTAGCGAGCACTTGGGTGGCTGAACTTCAAAGTTATTAGACCTTCTGAAAGGTTTGGACATAGTCATTATGTCTATTTCTGCTTTTTCTCTCATGATCAATATCATGAAACACAAACAATTCTGTCCACAATAAAGAGAAATATCTGACCCACTGTTTAGTGTGTAACTGGCATGGCTGAGAAGGGAAGGTATATTCTCAGTTTTTTTACCTGGTAGGATTCTTGCAAAGGGATGGCATTAACCTCAGCTCCTGGAGGAGACAGCAGCTCATACAAGCAATTACACCACCTCTGCAGTTTCAGCTATATGTTTACTACAAGGTGGTGTCTGTTATGGCATTACTAGGTTTCTTTTGCTCTAAACAATGCACACAACCTCAGCTCTAGCAAAATAACTGCAAATAACTGTTCTGAATATGCTCATTACACTTTTTGCATCTTTCCTGTAGGAAGCACATAAAACTGACCATGGGATTGTGCCTCTAACCCAAAGGGAATCCCCAAAGTTGACAAATGTGGAATATATTGGAGAGTCCCGGGCCAACTTCATGCAAAGCATTGGGTTATTCTATATGGGAACATGATCATGGCAAGGGAAGATGAATGTTTTTATTCAATCTCAATGTCCAGATCGATGGCTGGTCATATTCCAGTGCATTAAAACAAGAAGAAAAAGTTAGAGCAAAACTATTTGTCCACCAGTGTTTTATTTTAGAAATGCTTTAAAGAGCTCATTTCTTCATACTCCAAGCCCTTATATTCTAGTTAAAGGCAGCGTTTAAATAGTGTAAGAGTAACAAATACAGAATATCTTGCAATATTAAGTTACAGGTGTAACAAAGCCTAATAATTTTGTAAATGCAGGAGTACGAAAAAGTTGGTCAAATATTGTATTTTCCTCATAGTTTATAATAGCCCTTCTAGAAGCCTGAAATGTTTGCTTACCAAATATTCATTAGCTAACATTTGTACAGTGCTTTGAAAATGTAAAGGACTAAATATGTGCTAATTATAATTGCTTATTATTATCAAACTCTTTCTTCTATTTGTTCTATGTGACTGTGTCTGAGGATGCACAGAGGCTGCTCTGGAAGCATCTTTGCCTCTTATAGGACTGAAAAAAGCACTTCTTTCCTGGGAAAAAGAAAAGAATAATAACCAGGAAAGGCTTGCAGAAGGATGGGAGAGGTAGTAAAGACACAGAGTGCATCAGCTTCACTGGGGCTTTTTGTTATATTTGTGTTTACAAGCCTTCTCCAATGCTGCATGTATATCATGCTCTGTCTAGATGACAGGAGTTAGAATTAATGCCTTGTTTTCCAGGAGACAAATGAAGGACTATTTAAAGGCTGCTAAGATGCTGTTTTTTTTGTCCCAGTCCCACTAGGGTGGACACTGTGATGACGTTGTGAGGTGTGGGAGCTGAGATCCTGCCCTGCCACTGGCCTCACATGGTGATCACCACTTCCACCAGCACTTATTCCCAATTGCGCACTGCCCTCTCATCGCTAACATCTTCCTTACACTAACAGCAGATTGCATTGCAGCTGTCTTTTTGATATATTGGGAGGGGGGATGAAAAAACAATAAATCCCTTTTTGCTAATGTTAGAGTCCTTTTCAGATTTCTTGGCAAGGACACATGTGGGCCTGTGCGCCCATCCTCCTCCTCTCATTGCTAGCCCTGCTCAATGCAGCTGTTTCTGCAGGCCTTATTTCTTCTGCAATCTCTACTTCCCCAGATGATTCCATGTTCTGCTCCCACTATTTAAAATTAAGCTTTCCCATCACCATTGTCTGGCAGCCCCTATCCAGGCACTGCCAGTGCCACATACTCTGCCACTTCTTCCCTCCCTTCCCAGGGGTTTAATTCAACCACTTTTTGCTTTCTGTGCACTTTTCCTGGAACGAGCTTAATGAACTAAATGCCATGTTTTCATAATTTGAATGTGCAGATACGCACCTAAAGAAAAAGGCCAGATTGACAGCACTGGAAAATGATGCTTTCTGCAGGTTTGCAGCATAGGGAGAGGATGGAGAGCTTTTCTTACATGCCATGCAAGCTCCTAAAAGCTTTGAAAGGAGACTTACCTTCCCTATTTATGTGTGGCCAGCGTCAGTCCCTTTGCTGCTGGAATATCACAGTAGTTTTAGGAAGAAGTAGGCCATTTTCTGGATTTTACTTGTCTCTAAAGGATAACCTGTAGTTCTTAACAAAGTGTTAAACAGATCTGCTCTTTGCATGCATCTGAACAGTGCTTGATTTCTGTCTTACCTATCATAAAGTGGCACAAGAGCAATACTTTCTATAAATAACTTCCAAAAGGAGCTACTAATTATTAATGCAGAGAATTCCGAAAGAGCGAGAAAACAGCATTTCACAGCAAGAACTTTTAATGAGAGTGCCATTAAGGCAATCAGTCTATAAACCACAAAATGAATTGCAAGGCAGCTTTTCCATTTTTTCCTCTCAGCTGGAATCACAACTGCCTTTTTGGGTTTATCTCCCTGAATGACAGTCCACCACCACCCAAGTGTGCCAAAAGAATGATGCCAGCTTCTGGCCAGCTGACAGCACATAAGAGGGAGCTTTCTGATGACGTTTGCTTTGTGCTCTGGGAGCCAGACCAGGCAAGTGTGGGGTTAAAATGTGACCCATGTATAGACTTGCAGTTGAGACCAGTGGAGAACCCTCAAATATTCGTCTGTCAGCTTATATCTGCACCAGGATACTCTGGTGGCTCTGGAGTCAGTAGCACTGTAGACCTAAAACGATGTAGTACTTGGGTAAGCACCAAGTATCCAGGAGGAGACCATGAAGCAAAAGTAGCTCACCCAAGCACAGGGAATAACTCCGCTGCACAGAGGATTTCAACACTATGTGCAATTCTAAAATGCCTTCCTGTAAAACTGTTCAGAAAAATTATATTACCAACAAATACATTTTGTGGAAATCCAGTGTAAATGCATTTGTACAAAAAAAAAAAAAAAAGATTTAGAACATTGCTGCCTAATCAACATCTTTCTTACAATATTTAATACTGCAAAATACTGAATTAAGTATATTTTTCATTAAATATTTTTATCTTTTCAATGAAATCAGTGATTTAGCAAAATTAGTTTTAAGCACAATTGTATTTTAAAGTCAAGTGTTACGTTTTCATCCCATCGGCTTTAGGGACTTAACATCCATAAGAAGTGTAGAGTAAAAATCTATTTATGACATCAACTTAAGATTGAGGAGAGAATAAAAAAGAGATTGTGGGAAAAATAAACTATATACGCACAGACTGGCATTACATGAAATTAAATAAAGCAGGTACATGGTATTTTGATAGTCAGTCTCGAATGTTTTACTGTTGCTTTCAAACCAAGATGGAAATTCCAAATGAGGAAATAGGAAATGGCTTTATGTCCCATATACTTTATAGGTTTAAACAGTTTATGTGCAAGACACTTGTTATTACTCTCTTTTCTGTAGGTGGATGAATACTGAATGTTTTGCAAGACAAAATGGCCCTGCTGGCTGCTGAGTTTTGTAAAATTTGGAGCATCAAAATTTCTTTGCCATTTCTGATGTTCTTGTGAGACCTTGTTGCATTAAAAAAGTTTTCACCTCTTACTAAGCAATTTCTATTATTAATATTTCACAACAGAAGTCTAAGGATTATGAACTTTCTCTCACTGTAGTATTAAACAAATATTTTAAGAAGCATAGTAGTTTTGCCAAACATAATGTAAACTGATGAATGACTTCATCTGACCCCAGATGGAGCAACTCATTAAAATAGAAGTCACATTTTTTTTAGAAGGGAATGATGTAACAGAGTAGGTGAAAGTAAGAGATCTGGAAAATCCAGAGGGAATTCTTCCCTTGTAGATAAATGCAGTGTAAAGAAAAGGAGAAAACATTTGAATGCTAGCCCTAAAACTTGAAAGTCTTTCTCAACAATGGCTGGGATGGCCTATTCAGAATAAATGAAGCATTAAAATATGTAGTGACATCAACTCTCCCATTGTTTCTTTTCTTGAGAAATCAAATGTTTCTTTTTGATGATCTTTAGCAGCTGGGTGATGTTTTGTGATGGGGGCAGGTGAGTCCAGAGGAGCAAAACTGTTGCTGCTGTGAATGATCCATGTGTAGTTTCTGTCATTCCCAAGACAGTTTTTTGTTGGAAATACTGATGCCAGCCTTCTTTTGGAACCTTCACCATGTGCTTTACAAAAACTGGACCAGTAAGTGGCAGTAATTAAAGGAAAATGGTCTTGAGAGAAAATGTCTTGGAGGAAACTTAGAACAGGTAAAACATACGTGAAAAAGGAAAGTAAAAACAAAAGAGCTGGCAATTTCTTTGCCTTTCAATGCATAATACATAAGAGACAAAGAAATATAGTGGATTGTTTGGATATATTGTCAGAGTAATTGAATTGAAAGAAGAGGAAGATTTGTTAGTGGTGCAGTTTTACCTAGGGTAAGTTTTGAACTGGTCATCACAGATTATCTTGTGGATGATATAATATCTTTTGAAAAACAGCACTTTCAGCAGAAAATAGTATGTCAGAGATTCTGCTTATGAAAGAAAGGCTAAGAAAATTAATTGCATCCTCCCTGCCAATAAGAAAAAGAGGAGACTTTGTAATAACTTAATTAAGCAGTTATAAATAAATGATGAGGAAAGTGTACATGATCAGTCCTCACATTGTTATCACACTAGCACCAAAACTCTGCTGGGAAAATGCCTTCTGTATATGCACCTGAAGAAGTGCAAGGAGAATCTGAAAAATTCAGAACAATTGAATTGAAATCATCTATCTTTCTGCATGAACTTTTTACAATTATAGACCTAGCTTCCGTGTTTCTTTTCAAAACTGAAATAAAAGAGCTTTTTACATAATCCTCACGGTGAGGGCCAAATTAATCTTGCACCCAAATCAGAATTATTCAAAAAGAAGCAAGAAGCTTCACATATCTTTGAAGTAAGAACAGATAAAAATACCACTGATTATTTTTTTTACTTGAAACTCTGTGTTATTTTGGTGTAATGTCATGCCAAAAAGTAGACATGCCAAAAAGAATGTAATTAGACAATAAGCAGCATAAGAAAAAACCCAATAAATCTCATGAAACCTTCTAAAGAAAGCAAAAATAACCCTCAGTTTTGCAGATAGAAACAATAATTAGTCACAACCATACTGGGAAGCAATCGCCTTGTAATATTATCACAAGCACATCAGACACCAGAGTCCCAAAACTGATGTTAGGTTGCATCATGCAGGAGAGAGGTTCCAGAAGCTCATCTGGAACAAAAGTATTTGGCCTTGCTCTGATTTAATCTCTGAATGTTTCCAGTCTAGCCTTTCAATGAGCACTTTAAATGGAAATGGCGCTCTCGCCTTATTGAGGCTCCAGATTTGACAGACATGGGTTGAGGAGCTGATCAGGAAGGCCATGAGGATAGCTGTTACTTGCAGTGAGTTAGAGAAGGCCACCAGCTGGGAATTCACAGACAAAGGATACTCTGGGAAGGAATCAAGTAATCACAGGTGATCCCACAATCAGAGGATGAGAGAGAAAAAATCAAATGCGTGTCTCATCCCTGCTGGCAATGCAGCCCACTGCTGCTCGGCAGCGAGTCGGCTTATCCATCCAGAGGAGCCATTATCCCTGCACAGACAGCACTTTGTGTCCTTCTCATAACAGAGTTCAAAGAAACAGTTGTAAAACCAGGAGACGGCGCTGAAATGTATTTCAGATTAGAGAGTGAGTATGAGGTGTACCTGTGGTTGCAGGAATAGCTTCATCTGCACTTTAAATGAAAAGTTAAAGATACTCAGCTACCGGTTTCATGTACTGATTGCAGCAAAAAGCAATTATTCTAACTACACAACCTTCTTCTCTGGCTGCTCTCAGAACTGACCAGCCCAAGTATATTGAGCCTTAGGATAAGAAATTACATACTTACTTTGGAAGAGTTGAAATAACTCACATGCAGTCAATTTTGTGCATTTGAAAGTGCTAGTTAACAATTAAAAGAAGCCCATACCTACTTATTTTTTCTATTTCTACAGGGCTAAAAAAATAGCTTGGGGACTCCACATAAAATTCTACTTGGTTGACCCCTGGCATATAAAAAAAATAAGAAATAAACTCTATTAATTGGTTAAATTTAATCTAAAATTCATGCAGAAGAAAGTTGATTGTTCACTAGATGAGGTCTATTTCTGAAGCCCAGAAGCCTCTAACAAAAATTAATAGCTGTAGCTCAGCTCATCTTTATTTCGTTGAGCTCTGGCTGGACTGTTTTACAGCACTGCTTTTAGTTGTATGGACTGGTCCTTGTCATTGTAAGTTAGTTCTGAATAAATTTTTGATTTTGTAAAGTAAATTGTACTTTCCTGATATGCCAGCTGACAGTCACAAGCTTTCATCCACTCCTCTAAATACCATTTAGTTCTGGTTTCACCCTTGGGCAAACAATCAGTAGCAATGAGGTCACTTGCCTTTTGATTTTAAAGTACCATCTTTTTCACTACCTCAGCTGAATTTTGTGATGAGGGTGTATGTGAGGTCACAACAAGCATGGTCTTCACAGACTATTGTTTTATACTAGTGATTATTTGGAGTTCTTATGGTTGCCATACATGACATCCACAGGTGCTACAGCTGAGTTTAATTGATGATCTTTAAAAAAAATGACAAACCCCCCCTCCGACCTTGTTGATACTATTAACCACTACCCTGCTTGGATAAGGCTGAATTGCATTGCACGCAGTCAGGAGCACATACTGAGCCATAACAACATGTTTGCTCCAAAGCAGCTGGCCAGGATCCTGGGGCAAGTCACTTCATCACTTCTACCAGATTCAGACTGGCCATGCAGTGCTGGAGAAAAGAAGGTAAGGGATAGTCTTCATCCCGGCCCTGTGCTGATGGTGAAGCTCATATGGCCATGTTCGGATATTGCTGTGTGTGTTTATCCTATCCTGCCAGTATGTAAACTTGCACACATTGTAAGCGCACATTGCTGGCAACACAGCAGTCACACAACACTGCCCCCTCTGTGATTTGTGACCAGTACAGATAGCAAGCGATTAAAACATTAAGACTTCATAAGGCTCTAGAAAGTTAGCTTGTTTCTTCAGCACAAGAAGGAACAAAACACATGTGAGATGGAATTAGAAGTGGGAGAAAAAAAAGAAAAGCAGATGTGGGATTTCTCTGAAAAAACTTTGAAAAGACCACCTGTCACACTCTGACTTACAGAAACACAAGTTTAGTGGCCTCAAAAGGAATATGACAGTGGAAAGAGGAGGAATATTATTCTTTCTTCAGTACTTATTATTCATACAGGTGTTAAAAGTTCTGGAAATGTACAATTGTCGTGGTTTAAGTCTCCAAGCCACGCAGTTTTACTCACTCACTCACTCCCCCCTTCTTCTTCCCCCATTCTCAGGAGGGGGATGGGGAGGAGAATCGAAAGAATGCAACTCGCACAGGTTGAGATAAGAACAGTTTAGTAGCTAAGGTATAACACAAATCACTACCGCTACCACCAATAACAACAAAACAAGAGAAATACAAGGAAAGAGAACACAACTGCAAATCAAGCCCGACCCAGCCAGTGCACCCCCCAGCAGCAAACCCCCCAATACCAAAAACCTGACCATGCCGCGCACCCCCA
>JARCZZ010015296.1:0-46023 GCA_030323915.1 Brotogeris chrysoptera
CAGTAACTGAAAAACACTGGTGTTATCAGCGCTGCTCCAGCTACCAAGGAGAAAAATGACTGCTGCTGCTGAACCCAGGACACTGTGTTAATTATTTCCTGACATAAAGCTCCTCTTTTGAATAACAGGGTAATCTTTTCAGCTCTGAAGTCTGAGGTATGTTTTACTCGCCAGTCTAAGGAAGTACACTGTGGATACTGCTCAGCACAATAATACAGAAGAACTTTGAATGTACCTGTTTTGATTAAACTTGATGTTATATTGTTAGTGTGGGAGAGTTTAATATGTATATGAATATTAACAAATACGTATCTTGCCATTAGTAATGGGGCTTGTCACCTTAAGCATAGTATCACTGGTGCTGCTTTTCTGCAGCAAGAAAGCCATTATAGCTAAACTCTAGCCACTTTCTAGCTGGACATGTAGAACAAGATCTGCCTCTGCCTGTCATTTGCAGAGCAAGTTATTTAAACTCAGCCTCTGCTCAGTTCCTCTGTGAATGACTGACTGCTGACTTGCATTCTCTCACTGACGCACAGGAACAAGATACATTTTTACTATTGAATGGTGTCTGTTGGAACTGTGCAGTTTAAACAATCATGTATCTTGGTTCACTATGGCTAAATAAGTCAGGCTAGGGATTAGGTCATGAGAGGGTTTTCTTTTGTCATCTTTGGCAAATTTCTACAAGTAACAGCCCTGAGGGGAAGAAAGCATTTAAGTTAATGTTTATTAATGAAGACTTGTACACATGCTTAAGATACACACAACTTACCCAGGTAAAGAAACCAATACTGGAATGCTCCAATAACTGATGGAGGGATGGAACATACTGTCATAAGGACAAGCTGAATTAAAGCCAGAGGTGTTATATGAGGGTTGAAGAGATGGGTGTGAAGATAGATCAGTTGAAGTCAGGCTCAAAATAGTCCAAAATTCCAGAGCATGTTTATTTTATATATTTCTGTAGTGTCATGACAATGTCTGTTAAATCATCTTGAAAAACTTGTGGTTCAGACTACATGGAAAGTGAACAACTTTCTTCTGTTAACATTCAAGTAAAACCGTTAGTCATTGCCAGCCCTGCTGATGTTGAAGTGATTCAGATGCTGATAGAGATGTTGAAGTGTTGTTAGACAATGGAACTTTTGTTGCTGTTAAAAAAACATAAACTAAAAAAAAAGTGCTGACAAAAGCAGTTGACAGTTTTGGTACACAGGAATTCATTTGCTTCTGTGCATTCACACTGAGGCCATTGTTCTGCTTTTTTTTCCCCTGTGTTAGCATATCAGCTTATAACAGGCTTTTTTTCTCCCTAGGACAACCCCAACATGGACAAAGTCCAGATTACTGTAGTTGTATCTTATTTTATGTATAATATCAGCACCTTGTTTTGAACATAGATTAGCTCTCTTTTGAGCACATCACTTAAGTTCACTAATACACAAGGCACTGAGATACTATTACTGATTTACTGAATAAGTATGCTTACTTCTATTTCGCAGGTGGGATACAAGGCATTAAGATGAAGCTCAAAACTGATTATAATATTAGATTCTTTAAGGAATACAGTTGGGGTCTTAAATTTTCGGGTTTTTTTCTCCTGTGAGTAGTTAATGTAGGGAAGCTCTGTGTTGCAAGCAGAGTGCTGATTGACACTAAGTGTCCTAGGCTACTAAGCATTTCTGTAAGTCAGGCCTAACCACTGTAGCCTAGCTTTTGAGAATGAGAAGTAAGCAGTTAATAATAGAAAGCTTGTTCATCAGCTTATCAGGGATCACATGCACCCTCTATTGCAGAGAAAGAAAGATATTAAGGTAAAGTAACAGCAAATGAAGCCTCAGGGTAGTTAAATTTCTGGTTTAAATTTATTGAAACAGTACTATCATCTTTAACTTGTGTGTTTATTATGCAGTTAAGGTCAGCACGCTCTGCCTCTACCACAAAATAGTAAAAGTCCTATAATAATGGTTCTGTGAAACTTAGCAGGTAGCTTGGTAGAAAAACCTTATCTGCACTTACTATAAAGTTCTGTGGATTTTCTTGAGTAGTGAAGTAGTTTCCCAGACTAACCTGAAAGTTAATGCTCAGAGGTTGTGTTTGTGGGATTTAAGTATGCTGTAGTAGAATAAAAATCCATCTCTTTCTCAGATATAGGTAATGTATTCCCTTTGTTCAAGAAGCTTGAAAGAATTTATGGATAGGATGCTTCTAGTCAAAGGCATTCTTAAGCAGAAAGGCAGTCTGCTGTTCCTGCTGACTGACATATTTATTTCTGCCTGCAAGCTCAAGTAAACCATCATACTTGATCTATGAACTCTTGCTTAAGTGGAAGAATATTGCAAGTGAGAGTCTTGTATTCATGAATAAGTTTAGGAAAAGATTTGTCAAACGGATAAGAAGGCCTTACATTTTTTTTTTTCTCCCTATGGACTCATGAACAAAGTAGTCCAGAAAAAAACAATACCCTATCATCTGAATATCTTTTTGTTAGACTGTGACTTTGATTTTTAAAATACAATGGTTATTAAAGTGTTATTAGAAAAATAGTATAAACATGTTTCCATGAAATATGTATGGAGTTTCATGATCGTATGCTAGAACCTAATTTTTTAGTTCAGTGGATGGTTCAGAGAAATGTTAATTATGTGCTTTACAGATACAGAGCAATAGATTTGATTTAAGGTATTTATTAATAGATAACTCAAAACTTTGCTTTTTAAGGGAGCAAGTATATCAGAAATTAAGAAACAGTACCGTGCGCTATCACTAAAATACCATCCAGATAAAGGAGGAGATGAAGTCATGTTCATGAGGATTGCTAAGGCCTATGCAGCGTAAGTTTCTTTTTTGTCCATAAAAAAAAATGGGAGCTTGATGTTATGAGTAGGGAAACCTTTAAGGTAATAGCAGGGACTGCCTGAACAGCCAGGAAAAATGTGTTTGGATATGTGATGAAAGTCAAAACATGTCTTGGTTCGGTGCATGATTGCTCTATACAAGTTAGGAAGGATAATGGTTTAGCGACTGTCAGAATGCTGTAAGGTGTTCTGTCTTCGTATCAAACTTTCATGTCAACTAGGAAAAATGTTTCCTGTATGATACATGTTAAGCCTTAAAGATGACAAAAAACAAAATGGGTTGCAGAAATTCTGAAGAACTGCTTAGGAAATAAATACTGTATTCATTTCTCCTGGTGATAAAGCCAAAGAGTAAGGAAGAGTATTTTAAATCTGTTCTCATCTAACGACAAAGATGTTTCATTGTGGTTCTGACGTAGTTTTCCCTCAGCTCCCCTGTGTCCCTTCTCATTTGCACTTGCCTTCCAGTCCTGATTATTCACTCAGTGACTGTTTCATATTACCTGTGTAGATCTTAAAAGCTGTATCCTTGAATCCTCTTTTCCTCTAGAGTATTTTTGGGCCTTACCTCTGCTTATAGCTTGCTTTTTAGTTTACCTGAGAGATGATGTCAAATATTAGAACTTGGTATAAAGGAGTTACTTTTTTTTATTTTTTTTTATTTTATTTTTTTGAAGTTTTGCATAATCTAGATGTGGGTTTGGGATTTATAACGCTGTTCATATGTGGAATGTTAATACAGCATTGTATTATTTTCCTTTCTAAATGGTCATCTGTCAGAATCCAATAGGATCTGAATAGGGAGGTTTGTTTGTTTTGTTTTGTTTTTGGTTTTTTTTTAGATTTTCTGTATGTGGGTTTAATATCAACTTTGCTTATCTGAAGGCAGTTGATGTTACACGCAATTTCTGATTTAGCAGGGTGGTACATTTGTATTATGTTTTCAGTATATTTTGTAAGTTGGACTTAGTAAAATACAGGAATTTCAATACACAGTTCAATCATGCTACCAGTGTGATTCCCATTACCTGTCTCTCTAATACATTCATTGTCACAATGCTGGTGTCCCCAGGTGCTGGGAAGGCACTTATGGGTTGAAGTCAACTTGAGCACGTTGGGCTGAGTCAGGTATGCGCTCCCCCATGCTGGTCTCACAAACTTGAGGAGACATTCATACTTTTTTAATGCACTCAAATATTTATACTAAGTTATCTGTAGGTGTATACTTCAAACAAAGGCCACTCACCAGTCCCTGTTGTGTTGAGACAGTTGGCTCTTTGCAGCAGCTGTGGTGAGTCAGTGTGGTCAGTCTGAGCTTCATGGCACGTTGTCCTTGCCCATGCTCTCTGAGCCTTCTTTCACTGTAGGGGTTTATTAGGTTAGTCACGTCATTGAAAAAGCTAGCAAGCTGGTGATTTCTGCTTTTAAGTCAGTTGTCTATGTGTTTGACTTTAGTGAGTGTTTGAGAGTCCTGTTTGGGGTGAGGTGAGGAGAATCAACACCATGCTCACTTGAGCAGTTTTGAAATCATACCTTCCACTTAAGCACAGTTTCATGAACTCCTGACGCATCTCAAGTTCTTTGTTTTGCAAGTTAGCACTCAAATGCTTAGTGATAGAGTATGATACTTCAGATGCTACTTCAAGGGCTCTGGCAGGGGTCTATTTTGAAGAAAACGATGATGAAGTTCCTTAGCCATGCTATCTTGGAAGAGAATAAAACCTATCCTTTCAATGAGTCTGCTCTTTAACAAATGTGAGACTTAAAAATGATCAGGAGATGTCTGACTCATTCACTGGATTTGTTCTGTGAAACCACATCTTCGGTATAGGGATTGCCTGGTCTTCTGTTTCCTAAAGCAGTATTCTTCCAGTAAGAGGGATTTTGTTTGAGGTAATATATTATTGCCAAGAAACTCTAATTAGAGAACAGGCATAGAAACTAAGATTTAGGAGGCAGTGCCTTAACTTTTTTTCTTTAATATGAAACTAGGGAAAAACAAACAAACAAAAAGCCATCAAAGGCTGAAAGTCTAGAACAAGAGAATTAAAAGCCCATATGGACAAGTGCTCTGTCTACTCACCTTGCATATTCACCATATTTCCAAAAAAAGATAATGTTTTCAACCTTTTGTTGTCTTTAAGAAGTTGCTGCACTATAATCTGGCACTGGAAAGTGCTCTTTGCTGGTGGGTACACAATCCCTGTCATGAAAGGGAGATAGGATCGTTCCATCCCCTTTACGAGGGTGCACCTTCTGTGTCAGATTTCTTTTGTTAGAGTGCTTAAAAGAATTTGCCTGCATATCATGAGGGAATGCAGCAGTATCATTTCCTATTGATTTTCATAAAAACAATAGGAGAAGCTGTTTAGCTTGCCAAACCATCTCTGAAGGATAGTGTAAATGGTACATTTCAAAGTTTCTCTATGTTAATGATTTAGAGAAATGTCTTTACTTTTGTATTAACTTGTATCTTTTCCTGAAACTAGCTTAACTGATGAAGAATCACGAAAAAATTGGGAAGAATTTGGTAATCCAGACGGACCACAAGGTAACAATTATGAATGACAAAAGTCCTGTTATTTCTGTGCATTTAGCTGTGTAATATCTGATCATTTGAGAAGCACTTGGATCTTATTATATACAGAATAATTTTTTACTATGGTTGAAGCAATGCATTGCATCAATTCTTTGCTTATGAAACTGCCTCTGGGGTGATGGTGGGATGGAAAAGTAGGGAAAAGTTTGTTTTCACATTTCTCAAACTTATCTGGGAAAAAGAGAAAGGTATTTTTCAGTGAGCCGTAGTAAGTGTTTAGAAAAGCATTCCAATGTTAAAATGAGGTATTAGTATTTAAGATCAGATAGTATAAATGTATATTGATAAATTAACAACTAGCCATAATGCAAAAAACACACTTCAAAAGGATGTGAGGATATGTATGTATTTAAATAAATACTGTATGCACATCTGCCTTCTGTTTGCTGGAAGCAATACTGTTTGAGAGTAGCTCTATGCCACCTTCATCAGGAGGAGTTTTAGTAATTATCCTTATGTTGATAGATTGTTCCTGGGCAGGTAGCTGCATGAAAATAATCCTGATGATGATGTATTAAAGTTTTGCAGTAGATGATCCAAACTAAAACAATTTGATACTGAAAGCTAATAGTTCACTCCCCCACACCCCAGTCTCCTATTTGCGGTTGTGTGAGTCACTTGTAAAACATCTTTGTGACCATTGTTTATGTGGACTGGTTATGAGAAAGAAAACTCTATATTTCTAGATGTTTCTGATACTCATTACAAGCAAAAAGTAAACCTGCCATCTGTTAAGACAGGCCTCTATAGATCTCTGTTTGATGCTCTGCAGTTTGCAGGACTATGCTATACTACATACCTACGTGGAATGAGTTAAGGCCAGCTTGGAAATAATAAATGAATTTGAAGCTTAATTGCGAAGCTACAGGGTGACGTGTGGGAGCTCTATGCTGGAAATTTATTCTTCTGAATTATAGCCATTCAAAAGGGGAAATTAATTTTTAACAGAGACCCCTCTCCCAGCCCCTGCGTTAGCGTTTCAGAGAAACAATCTTCTCTCTCCTTCAAAAAAACAACCATACCTCTAATGAAGGCATTTTCCATGGACTAAGGTAGTGGCTCAGTTTGTTTAACCAGTGTGATTTGTTGCATAGCAGATTTTTTAGCTCTTAGCTTCTCTTGGTTTCCTAGCCAGGCAAGTAGGATGACTGTGTTCCTCTTGCTGCAAAATACAAATAAGATCTTGCTTCAGAAATGCTGTCACAAAATCAGCAAAATGGTACTGTAAATTTTAGTCTTGTGTATGCACAAATAGCTTTACGGAGACCTTTTCTGATGCTAAACTGTTTTTTTGCATTCACAAGTTACTAACTTAGCGCTGCCGAGGCATAGGATTTCAAGTTAGGCAACATGTCAGTGTCCTTGAATGGACCTGAAGCTGTGACTTCAAAAGAAAACTCAGCCAAACTCTGAGCATTTAAAGGCATGAAGATTTTTTTGGTGTGATTCGTTCAGAGGTCGCTTTCACAAACTGAAGGGACCAAAAGGTGAAATGAAATGATTCTTTTGGTAGGGCAGCAGTTCATACTGAGTGTAGAGCTGCCTGTTCTTCTGAACCCAGACTACAGTGGAATTGGAATTCTCTACTTTGCTTTTAGGTCTCTTATCATCTTTTCATCTGAAGGGTGAGAAGAAGCCTGAAATTCTTTCACATCTTCTGTTCTGTAACCTTGCTCCACATTGCAGTGTGAGGAGCTTTCTAATTTAGTGAAATTCATCTTCTATTCACTTATACACCTATAGTGTAAAAATCTGTATCCAAGCTACGTACTTGAGTTTTTTAGTTTGCATAAACAAAGAATGGAAACAGTCCCTTATAAAGGTATATTCTGGGGTGAGATGAAGCACGTGGTGTTAGTCATGTCTAACCAACTTAGGTGAGGTTCATTCCACCCTGTGAGCCCAGCAAGAAGGAACAGGAAGCAGTATTTTTGTCTATTCAACTGAAGCCGCATGGATATTGGAGACAGGCAAACAGAATTTTCTTGTCTTTGGCATGACTTGCCTCTTTACTAAAAGTAAAATACTGAATGTCTAAAATAATTTGAAGAGTGTTTCAAAGCATGGGGGTGGACCTGGAGGGTAAAAAGATACGCATTTAATAACCTAGGGCAGTTTTAGTACACTGTTTTTCCCCTTGGTATTTGCTAGCGCTTCAGCTCAGCAAGCATGGATGGGGGCAAGGAGACTATCAGACCAGAAGAGAGAGCTTTCTACTGAACTGCTTCTGTTCCTGCAGCAGTTTGAAGCTACCGTCCTAAAGGTCAAAAATACTGTGGGAAACTGGAATTAATACCACCAGTAAAAGACACATTACATTTTTAGTAGATTCTTTTAAAAATCCATAACCATTAACAGGTAGGGAAGTCTCTCCAGGCTCCTCTCCAGCAGGGCATTCCCTGTAACTTAATGTGGTAAATTCACTGGATGTTATTCTGTTGAACTCCAAAGCTTGAGGTGTGATCAAGTTGATCAGATGTTTGAATCTCAACAAATAATAGTTTCCAACTTAATTACACAGAAGTCACATTAGGCTTGTGCAAAAAAACTGGTTGTCTGAACTGGCGGCTGTCACAATCTGTTGGAGACCGTATCAGAATAGTATTTAAGTACACAGGGAACCTTACCCTGTCCTTATTTAAGGTAATACTCCTCGTTGACACCTTATACTGAAGAAAGCATGATTTTTGGTTTGTTTTGGTGGTTCATTTCGTGGTTTTTTTTTTTTCTTGTTTTTGTAGAACTTTTGGTATAGGCAGTGTTTGCAAAGATCAGTGTATTACCACTAAAGTGCCTGAACACGAGCTACTTTATACTATTTAGTGTTCAGATCTGTGCACCGTAGATGTTACTGTTAAAGAATCATGTTTTCTGTTTTTTGCAGCCTGGCTCCTTTTGAATTGAGAAGTATTCCTTTCTTTTTCTTGCCAATCACACAGAAATTTGAACTGGCAGAAGGTTTTGGTTTTGCAATTTACAGCTTAGAACCCTTTCCTAAACTTACAAACAAATAAAACTTTGTCCATAGGATTCAGTTGGGTCAAACAGTTTTCTTGCATTTACTGTATTTACTTACTGAGCTGTATGTATTTAAACTGCTGAAAGCTATGAAGGCAAAACTCATAAATCTTTCCATCTGTGCTTTGGTGGTTTTTTTTGTTGTTTTTTTTTTTTTGTTTTAATATATATTGATCTTGCATATCTTTTTCACTTCAATATGTTAAGCTAAAGTCTCTGGTATTTCAGATGTTACACCTAAGTCTTGTTTGTTTTGTGTTTTTTTTTTTATTGCGTACTTGAGTGTATTTGTTTTGTTAAATTCATTAAATTTTGCTCATTGAAATGATAAATATGAGGAATATTTTCATGGACCAGTGGTTTTGTTGGGTATATTTGTTTGTTAGACTTAAAGTGACTTGAAAACAATTCCTTAATATTGTACAGTGAATTTATTTTCTTTAATCCTATAGCTACAAGCTTCGGTATAGCTTTGCCAGCTTGGATTGTGGATCAGAAAAATTCTATTTTGGTGAGTCAGCTTTCTTATCTCAGGATTTTAAGGTGAACTTGCAGCTGTTCGCCTTAAAATGTTTGTGCTTAATACTGTGTATTTTAGTCAAAATACGTTGTTGATAATACTTTGGCCCAAATGCATATCTTTGAAGCATATTTAAAGAGTTAGAAGGGTTAGAGTAGCTCAAAACAGAACTGTTTCCTGGATTTCTGTAGTTCTATTTGGTTTGCTAGTGATGCTGTAATCATAGTGTCTAAATATCCTTCCTCTTGCATTTGTTGCTGCAAGGTATTTGGTTTACCCACTTGATTTCTTTTAATGCGGTAATCATCTTTCCACTGCGTTGCATTTTAGCTGCCAACTCTTTAATTACTGAAGAAACCACCTGAGACAATGCATAGGTGATTTATAAGATTACTTACACTACACTGATGCTCCTTATTTAAACTCTACCCAGTTTAATCATCTCTATGATTATGTTACTCATAAGTTGTCCTTCAGAAGTAACGATAGGTGTTATGCAATAAGCTTACATTAATTTGTAGTAGATTTGTGGTAATACTACTTGACTGTATTTTGGAATAAAGGTTAAACAAGAGTGGTATTAAGTAACTGAAGTATCTAATGCAGAATGTTTCATAATTCTTTTATAGGTTTTGCTTGTATATGGATTAGCATTTATGGTTATTCTTCCAGTTGTTGTGGTAAGTATTATCTAACTAGTATTCTACTCTCTGTAACCAAGCTGTAAGCAGAGCTGTCTGAGTTGCTGGGTCTTGCCTTCCATAGAGAGGGCGAGTGAAGAGTTTTTCTTTTAAATGTGGGAGGTTTATTATGGAAAAAGTGTAGTTACTGTAGAATTTCAAAAAAGAATTAAATAATTCAGTGCCATGATAGAGAGACAGCCATAAGGGAAAATATTAGATACAGCAAGTGTTAGACTGTTATGTAATTTGTCTTGTACCTTCTGTCATTCATCACATGAAAATTAATGTGATGTGATGAACTTGAATGTGTTCAGTGACGTTACTGTACAGCCAAGACTGAAATCTCTGTAGCTGGTGGTACTTGAATGATTATTGCATGTGGGACAGGTTGTAGATCTGGTTTCTCCTGGCTGCCTTTGTTTTTATAACTTCAATTTTTATTGATCTCTGTACATCATGACATGTCTGTTCTTGAGATTTCTTTGTGTGAGAAGAGTGGTATTTCAGGACTTGGTTTTGCCCTACAGTATTGCTTTTGAACAATATTCCTTATCTAGTCTTGTGCATTTGGGGGTACGGCATGAAGAAAGACTCAGAAAATTGACACCTAGAAACTTTCGTGCTCTTGGGAAGATGATTTTAATTTGAAAAGGTTTCCTGAGGTCTTGGAAACTGCTTGCACCTGTCTGTGCAGAGGCTCAGCCAGGCATTATACCTTCTCTTTGGGAGTCTTTCTGCATAATTGAAGATTTAGGGTAGAAAATTAGATGTGACGATTTCAACAAGTTGTAGAATAAGTAGTCTAAAATCTGGGGTACAATGTCATGTATTTTTTCTGCCTTTCCTTTTAGGTTTAGGTTGGTGTTCATTGATGCTTTTTTGTATATGTGTACTTCTAGTGATTTCTACCAGTTTATTGTAGCTCAAGTGAAAATAAACATCCTTTCTGTTTTAGGAAGAAATGTCCTGAGCAGAGAAAAAATAAAATCTGCTGCATGTTACCCCTACACTAGATGTAGACTTCTGCATTCACACTTGTCACTGTAAATTTCTTTTATAGTCAGTGAAGAGGAATAGTAATTTTTATGGAGCAAGTTATTTTATCATTTCATTCTAAAGTAGACATTCAAGATGATTCATGCTTTTAATGGGCCTGTTTCTCTTTTATGAATCAATGAAGAAGTCAAAGTTAACTACAGGGTAGTCATCCTATATCTTAGATAAGTATCTAAAAGTAAGGTTAGTTCCACCCTTTGAATCCAGATTAACAAAAAAGGAAAATAGTGATCTGTAGTTCTTTGTAGACCTCCACTGACCTAAATAATGCTCTGTACATGAGGCGAGAGAGACGAGCTCTATCTGCAAAAGCAGTTGGGGCAGCCTCTTTCATGTAGATTAGACTGGCTATGGTTACATTTTTCTTCCAGTACCTGTACTTAGAAAAAAATTTGATAGGTATGGGATTATAATTAATTTTTTCTGCAGAAACCTAAAAAAAGTTATGTACTGTTTTGTGTCAGAGTTCATCTGTTCATGGAAGAATCAAACCTAATTTTATTAAAAAAAGTTTGTGGGGATCCAGTACTAGAGCACTTATCAAATAATTAAGTAGCAGAGTTCTTGCTGTAGTAGGGGAATTTACACTATTGCCTATTAAATTAATAATAGTAAGCATTGCTTATTGCTTTACTGATTGCTACTTTTTGCTTGTGATAAACTTTACAATAGATTGAGATGTATGTTGGATTTTTTTTCCTCACATTAGTGGGCTTTGCTTCCAAGGAATAGTTTAATGAACACACTGCGGTTTATAACCCAGTACACCATTTTTCTTACTACACATTACAGAGTCCAGTCACTGTACAGTGAGTTCCATAATTTGAAGCCACTGGTGTAATGCTAATGATGGAATTATTGGAGTGTTTCTGAAGGTTTGGAAAAATTCTGTTAGCCTGAAAGGGGTATAGCTTAATTCTGAAAACTTGCAGCAAGGGCACTGCGCCGCCTCCACATTCCCCTTCTGAAAAGCATTTTCTGATTAGGTGACTTAATTTTTTTTTTTTTTCTTTCCAAATTTGCTTAGTATTAAAAAAATCTCTTGCTCTGTTCTTGATTTGGCCTTGGTCTGCCTAAACTGAATTTGATTTGAATACTGTGGTGCACATTAAGGAGTTACCGCATATGTAGAAAGTGGAAAATGTAGTGGATTTACTGTTTAGTGGGTTCACTGAAACAGCACCAAAAATAAAGCAGTGCATATGTGTGCGTGTGTATGCATCTGCTGGGGGGAATTCTCTGGGCTAGAGATCATCTAAAAGCTTTGAGAGTCAGATTCTGTCAGGTGAATGTATTGGTGTGCTTTTTAAAATTTGTGTTGGCAAGTACTTTTTTGCTTCTCTTCCCTGAAATTCCATTGATCTTAACATGGGTGTAAAGTGAGTTGGGCTGAGTTACCTGGTTGCGAACAGACAAGAGGCGATGCAGCATAGCTGTTTCAGTGCTTCATCATAGCTGATGTCAGTTCTTGTTAAATATTTCAGGGCTCCTGGTGGTACCGATCGATACGATATAGCGGAGATCAAATTCTCATTCGGACAACTCAAATATATACGTATTTTGTCTATAAAACACGGAACATGGACATGAAACGTAAGTAACGGGCGTCTTGAAATGTTGGCATGTTCATCTGGAAACGTCAGTCTGCTCAGGTTAAAATGTCTGTTTTATAAACCTTTGTCAGGTTAAAATAATGTTTCTGGTTCTTTTTAGAGGTTTTTTTAAAAACTTCATTTTGTTGTGGATAAAGAATACTCTGTAAAAGGTCCTGTGTATTCGGGAGAGGGAGTTAACATAGATGTATACTTATGCCTGTCTGTGTACATTTAAAAAATAAAACCCCCTCTTCTAGGGGCTGTCATAAACTTTTTGTTTCACCGAAGAATGAAACAGTATTTTTGTTTCTCTATTCTTTGTATGTTAAATTTCTCTTTAAAAATTTTTCTCCCTATCAATTTCATGTTACTTTGTTACTCATTTTTGGAGTTTGATAAACTCTTCTTATGTGCTCGCTTTTAAAGGAATAAAGACCTCTTTTTCTGGGGAAATCTGTAGATGCGTTATGTTGTGCAGAATTGGATCTTTCAGTTTGGAGGCTGTCATGGGCCTGAAAAATTACCATGGTACTAGTTAGTTTTAGATTGGATTTTGCTGGATTGCATGCTCAGAGCAATTAAAAAGCAGAATGAAAAAGCCCCCAAACCCTCTAAAAAGGGTTCCTAAATATGTTGTTTTACTCTGAATTGCACTGTTCAGCTTCAGATTTACTGCAATATTGCAAGGACTGTTGGTACATACTTTCCCTACTGAACAGAAATGCTTTGCAGATAGTTCAAGAAGTCTAGGATATAAGAGCACATAAATACACCAGCTTTCTAGGCACAACACACATGAATTTGTGTGTGGGATGAATTTAGACCCTTGTAATATTTTTATGCTTTTTTACTTCTCCAAACAGCTAGATGAGAAAGGAGGAGTGGGAGAGTAGGCGAGACAACTTTAGAAGTTTAGGAATATCATGGCAAACTTGGTCTCTTCTTTCTCCAGACTTCTCAACAGTAGATTATTTTGTGTTGAACCGTGCTCAGAACTGTAGGTTTGAGGCTCATCTGGTCTCTTTTACAGATAGGGTTAATTTTTTTAACCAAAGTTTGAGTGGCCTTATTTAAGGACTTAACACTTTTCAGGGAGTCCTGGGGTCAGAGGCAGGCAAGTTGTTTTCTGCTGAGGTCTGTTGTGCAATCTGAATGAAAAATGAGGCACAGCTGACGTGACTTAGACAAACCACAGAGTGATCACGTAGGGCTTTTGCTTGGCTGTGAATTCCACAGTGGTGAAGTGTCAGTGCCAAAACTCAAGACTTTAAGCCCAGGCAATTGTAGTCAAACTGGTTTAGGGAAATGGTGAAACAAATCTGCATGACTTGTTTTAAATATTGTTTTAGGCCTTCAGATGAACAAGCCCCTTAAACTTCCTTTCCTGAAGATCCACAGTTTTTTATCTTAAATAATAGGAAAGTATTTATAGTTGTCTGTAACTCTTCTGTATGCTCTGCTTAGGAAGTAAATAGAGAACGGAACTGAAAATTGATACTTGGGGAACTTGACTAGTTGTTAGTAGTTGGAATTCACTGGGCACTGCAAGTTGGCAAAAGTAGCTTTGACTTGCTCAGAAGAGAACTTGCTCAAAGTTTAAGAAGCAAGCCCAAGTCACTATTGCAGGAAAAGTTATTTTAACTGAAGAAAATGGTGGGGTGAGCTTCCTTTTACTGTCTATAGCTGAAGGGTCTGACATGTTCATGAACAGAAAGCTCATAATGGGGCTAAAGCATCCCATTGTTTAGGTCTTTTATTTTAATTACACAACAGAATGCTTTAAGGTAGTATGGATTTTCCTAATCAAATCAGGAAAAGAGCAGTCCATCATCTTCCTGGATTTTGTTTTTAGGGGTATGTATTGAACTGCTTTTCTAATAATTAAAAAAATTGGTGAATTTTTAATGCTGACTGAACAGAAAATTGAGTTGAAATTTCACCCTTCCTGCCTCCCCCTCCAGTATGTGCACTGTGGTGCCACCTCAGGCACGAGTTGCTGAGAGGAATGGTTCTGTGTGCATGCAGAAGTAGTCAAACTGCTGTGTAGTGATGTGTGCCAGTCCTAAAGAAGCCTAACTATGTTTTTGTGAAGACATTTAGAGTCAAATGCTGGACTTGATGCCATGTAAAATGGAGCCTTGAGTTATCTCTTTTGTCTTGTGCCAGGCATTGGTTCTTGCCTCCTTTGCCATGTGGAAGTAGTAACTGATCAACTAAATCTCCATGGATCTTCATGGTTGCTGGGGGAAGAGTGGGAATAAGTTTTATGAATGAGGGTTCTGAAGAAATCACTCGGTGGCATAGGATGTTGCTGACATTTCGTCAGTATGCCTTCAATTCTCTTTGCAGGGCTTATCATGGTTTTAGCAGGAGCATCTGAATTCGATCCTCAGTACAATAAAGATGCTACAAGTAGACCAGCAGACAACATTCAGATACCACAGGTTAGTTACATTAAGAGATGTTTTATAAATACCTGACTTCTTCAAGGGAAGAAGGGGTTGGCACTTCTAGGTGACTGACAGAATTCAAGCACTGAAGGCATGAAGGTTGAGGTGCAACAAAACAGGTTCTCCCTTCAGAAATAAGAATTAGAAGCTAGACTTTATTTAAATATTTTAAAAAGAAAAGAACATTAATTGGTAATAATACTTAGCTTAAATGGAATCAATTTAGTATACAGACTCCTGGGTGGTGGGTTTTGAGGAGGGAAAACTAAGGGAATTAGAACGTCAGTCCTTACAAATTCTGAGTATTGATATAAGGGGGGGGTGTCCATTTGATAAATTTGTTTAAATCATTAACACAGACCTGGTTAAATATATTAATAATGAAGTAAAATTATCTGATGTCTGAATTAATAATGTCTTTAAATATTATAAAAATTTCTCCAGGAATGTCTTCCCCTCTGGTTGTCTTTTATTTTCATTTCCACACAGTTTTCCCAACAGAGATGACATAATGCATGAATATGGCAACTAATTGTAGCTAGCAGAGTTTTAGGAAGTCCTGTTTATCAGAAACTAACACTTTGGCTTTAAGAAGTCTAAAGTGCAGTACACAAAATGATCCAATGATGATGTTTCAAGTTTGCTAAATGAGGGATTGTAGTCTCAAAGATTTAACCTTTGCATGCGCACAATTCAATTTTCAAGTTGGAAGCGTGCTTTCATGTTCTGAACATAAAGAAAATAGGCTGAGATTGTCTTTTTATGAATATCATCTTGTAGACTTTAAGAGAAGGAGCTGGAATTGTGGTTAGGTAAGGTTTTTCAGTAGTGGGAGCACATGACTGGAAAAGATCCTCTTGATTATCAGTTCTTCTCCTGTGCTGTTGCAAGCATTGGCATTGTGCAAGCCCTTTACATTTAATAATTCATTATTTAAAAGGCAGTTAAGCCTCCTGTAACCACGTCCTACTGAGAAGATGTTCCAGACCTTGCTGTTATAGTTGTTAAGAATCTTGTTTGTGACCAATTTATAGCCATGATTTTTATCATGGCTATTTGTGAGTCTAAATGTTTCTTGCTATGTATGTCCTTGATGCATTTATAGGCAGAAGCAATAGCCCATTTGTTCTCTTTTTGTCTTTATTTACTAAGTTAGAAAAGCTGCTGTCTTCTAATTCCTTCCTTCCCAAGAGGCTCACTTCCTTCACCCTGCTGTGTGCTGAACAGGGTGTTGTTCCCAATTGATATATTTCTAAATTTTACATTGTTTTTTTTTATTTTATCTGCTCGGAATTGTCCGTAGTATTCCATGTTAAGTCTCAGCAGTGCCATAGTTGGTGGCATTAGTATTCCTGTATTTTTTGCATGAAATAACTTCCAGCACACGGTTAACCACAACTGTTTCCTGTGGTGGTTTAATGCAACTTCTGTGGGATTGCTAAATTTGCTGGATTTCTCTTCTCCTACGTGTCTCTGTTTTCCAGCTAAAAAGCTTCCATCTTCAAGCTGTAGTTCTTGTTAGCATGCAAGTATACAATTTTGCATTTTATACTGTTGGATTTTTGTTTCATTTCTAAAGGTCATAGTGTTCTTTCTTTTTCTGGGTATATATATGACAGTGCAAGTCTCCAAAGCATCAATACAGCAGGGTATTGCTAAAAACTTTTGTTAGGATGTCCTGCTCTTGTGGCTGTGATAACTGTTGCCATTTTTGTTTCACTGTTTTACTATAAACCAAGTATTGATACTTTATAAAAAGTTTCTTATTGAAGTTTTACTCTTCTTGGTCTGGTGTTGTACCAGGATGTGTTTATAAGGAGCTTCTTGTTGGAAGATCTTTTTCCTGTGGTAGGGAAAGACTGGTCAAATATGAGTGTAGCCTGGCTGTTGATATTCTAACTTCCTGTTGTGGCTGGAGATTTTGGAACCTCGATCTCTTCTCAGGTGACTTGTTGACCTAATAAGTGAAACTTCTAGGCTCTGTATTGATTCCTATAAACTATGAGCTTCTGTTACTCAGCTTTGCAGCCTCTCCCTCAAGGGTCTTCAGCAAATTCAGGTGAGAGAGACCTGTTTGAACTGTACAACATCTTGGTCTAGTCAGGATCAAGAGATGTCATCCTGAATAAAGAATGCCACACTTGTTTTCAAGTTGGTGCTGCTTATAAATATGTTAAAATACTTGATCTTCAGCCTACCAGGATGTTCAGGCTTATAACCTTCCTTCCTGTGATACTTGAGACTATTTCTGAGGAAGTTGGCAGGGTCTTAAATAGGTGAAAGGTCTTAAGGTGTTGCTGTTGTAGTGAATATTGAATTTAATATAAATACACTAGAAATAAGGTTGAATCGAATAAACTTGGCAATAAAATATTTAAAATATGATTTTAAAAATATGAATCTATTGATACAAATTTACTCAACACTATTCAAGGCAAGTTTCTTGTTTGCAATTCTTTACTTCTCCCCTCACTCCCACATTGAAATATGGCATTTAAAGACACATTTTGACTTTTTGGAGTTGGGCTATGAATACAAATGGCTAATGTTCGTCTCTACAGAACTTTCCAGGGAAGAGTTATTAAGTCTTGCTTTTGTGAATATAATTATTTCCTTGTAAACTGTTTTCCTCCTGTATTTTTTTCTCTTTAGCACCAAAATAGTGTTTTGTATTTATTTTAGCTAATCAGAGAAATCGGTGGCATAAATTTAAAGAAGAATGAGCCTCCACTCACCTGCCCTTACAGCCTGAAAGCCAGAGTTCTGCTTTTGACTCATCTTGCCAGGATGAAAGTTCCTGAGGTCCTTGAAGAAGGTAATGGCTTCTCCCCTAATCGGATGTTGTTGGAAACAGGGCAATATGTTGCATTCTTGTCCATTAAAGAGCTGCGTGGATCTCTGCTCAGTAGTCTCCACGCAGTGTACCTAGTTTTTCAACTTTAATGACTCTTTAAACACTTACTTAACATTTACTTATTCTGTTGACAGCCCTGTAGTACTGATATCTTTCTTTTTAGTGCTTTTTTGGCTGCAGATATGACTTTGATAAATTTTTATTCTCTTTGTAACAGAACAAAAAGTTAAATGTGGAGTATTTTTTGTTTTCGGAGTAAAGAACCAGAACACTGCTCTCTAACATTTCCATGCATGATTATTTTTGGAGGTTTTTAGCCCACTGTGTGAAGCAAAGATGGCAAGATTAGAACTTTAAATACTAGTTACCTATGAGCTTCAGTTTGTGTTTTACTATTTTTCATATTTGTAAATATGTGAACTGAAATGTTTCTAAATGCAGTTCAAGTTTCAACCATGAAGCCCATGGTTTTAGGTGGACCAGCAAACTCTAGATGTTCTATATTTTAATGCAAATTAAAAACCAAACAACAACCAGTAAAAATGTTTTGGTTAAAAATTTCCAATTTCTTTCAAAAGAAAAATCAGTTTTAAATAGTGACTAAAAATCTTTCATTTTCCTTGCTATGTCATTACTGTCTTTACTTAGGGCTTCACAGATCTGTATTCTAAAGTATTTAGTACCTTACAAATAATATTTTTCCAAACTGGTTGTTTCACTTGATTAAAAATTCTTTTCTTTTTTTTTTTTTTTAACCCGTGATTACTTGAAGATTTCATGCTATTTTACTAAGATTGGTAAATTTTCTGTGCCATGCTGGTTGGTTGGTTGTTTATTTTTTTTTGTTTTTTTTTCTTTGTTTTTTTTTTAGATGGATATAATAAATTCTTTTGGTATGGAAGCTACTTGTCTGGTATACAAAATTTGTGCTCCCTCTTAGCACTTAGTCTGTTTTGTGAGGGACTGTTAGACAGATGTGTCAAAGAGAATAAAGTGGTATTTTCAATAATACAAGAATGAATACAAATGAGGACTGCACCATTAAATGTACAGTTCATGTAAACTGTTGTCTTTTTTCATAATAAAAGTGCAGCATAATTGCAGCAGTTATGTCTTGCAGATCAGCAGTTCATCCTGAAAAAGAGTCCTGCCCTACTTCAAGAAATGATTAATGTGATCTGCCAACTAATAATAATGGCTCGAAGTCGAGAAGGTAAGAAAAGAAACTATAATTAAAACTAGTAAATATGATTCTTCATTGCACTACTTCATAAACTTTCTGTTTCTTGTGGCAAACTTAACCTGTGATACTTAGAAATGTCTGAATGCACTTTTGTTCTCTTTACTGTAATGAGCTTCCTATTCAGAGGGTTGCAATGCTGCTGCCACTGCCAAGCTCAACTCTGAAATCTTGAGTATGTGTTAGCTTGTCATTTTTGCAATTAAAAGTTTCTCCTTAAATGCATTTGAAAACCTTTTCTTAAAGATCTGGTCTATTTTTGGTAGCAAAACACTTAGCATAAACCTTGTATTCACCCCTCTGTTCATTTCTGCTTTTACAGTTCTTCCTCTCCTGAGTGTCAGTTGGTTTTGGATCATTTCTTCATCATTATTTCTTTGTACACTGCTCATACTTCTTTGTTTCAAGATCCTGTGCTGCTTAGCCTGCTATGTAGGTTTTTTTCTGAGTTTGTAGGGGCAGGTGCTTTGCTGTAACTGCAGTGAAAATTGCAAGTTAATTGTAATATAATATTTAAGAATTTTTATTTTTACTGTAAAGAGGCAATTATGCTGAAGATGGTTGTTTGTAGTGTGAAAACCCAACAATTTGGTTCTTGCTCCTTTATTGCAACAAGCAGAGGCAAGGCATTTTTCTGTGCCAAACTGGCGACCATTTTATTTGCTATCAAATAATACTTTATTAGCTTATCTTTACTAGACTCCTTTAATTAGCACTGATAGCTGCCCAACAGGGATGGCTTTGGGAAAGTTCTTTCCCAGCACTGTTGCAAGTGGTGCTGGAAATTGTGTTCCATAATGAGATAACGTATGATGGAGGGTACATGACCATATGAAATGTTTTATACTGGCTTAGGTGTCCTATTTTAGAAAGAAATATTAATTAATTTTAAACCCTGTCTTTAGTAATCTGTGAGACTGCTGGGGAGAAATCTCAAAACCTGGAAGTAAACAGCCACATTTTTCATTGTAGAAGTAGTCGTCACCTGACATTAGATTATATTTACTTAGAATCATAGAATAGAATCATAGAATAGTTAGGGTTGGAAAGAACCTTAAGATCACCTAGTTCCAACCCCCTGCCATGGTCAGGGACACCTCCCACTAAACCATGCCACCCAAGGCTCTGTCCAATCCAGCCTTGAACACCACAAGTGAGGGAGCATTCACAACTTTGGATTTGTTATTTGCAAGCAACAAATTTTAATTTGCTTTCATAAAAATAAATTTGGTACTATTTCTATTTCGGTCCAGTCAGTTTTTACTTACTGCTGAGCTTTTGTCAGCCTGGTGGAAATGTGGCAATTGTGAGCTACCTTTAGGTAAAATGTCTTGTACTCTCTTGTCTGATTTCTACAATAGTCAGACTTTCTCTTTACATCGCTGGAAATACAGCTGTGTGGTATTTTTTCTTTGCATCCATTGTTTTGTTGGCTGTTAGCTGGTAGTTCGTAATTGTCAGGTCTAAGTTATCTTAATGTCTTCTTTGAGATAATCCTTAAGTATCATAAGTAAGTAGCTGCCCTGCCAAGCAAGGTGTTTGTTGTCAGAAATGTGGAATACTTTCTAGTAGCTGGCTACAGAAAAGTTAGACATCGGGTCAGCTGACCAGTCAAAGTGCATTTCTCATTCAGGTTGGAAGCTGCAATTTAATGTAGAGCTTGTGGTTGGACCCAGGTATATACCATTTCCTCACAAACAGCTATTATTTTGCATTTATATTTGTGATTGACTACTTTGATGTCATATGTTTTGAATGAGTTTATGACCTCAGGTCATCTTGTCTTGTACACTTTGACAAGCAGAAGCCATCGAACTGTGCAGTAATGGTATTCATTTTATGCTTGGGGCAGTTGAGTCTTAAAATCTACACTGTCCCCAGATTCACTCTAGGAGAATATAAAGTCCTGTGTTATTTTTCAGGAAACCAAACTGCTGTTCTCCAACTTTGTTAAATGTTTTTTTTACTGTCATATGAGTGATGAGTCAATGCTTTAAGAAAAAGAAGAATTTCTACTCTGTCTAGCGCTCTGTGGTCTGAAAGCTCTAGGTGAATTCCCTGAAAAGGCCAGTTTGTCAGAGGTAATCAAAGGTTGATTGTTTCTCAGAAAAGGTTTTAAAATCTAGGAAAATACATGCACTGATTCTTAAATAAAATGACAGGCATCATAAATTACAGGTACCTTCTCTAATACATGTTTAAAATAGCCTTCAGTTCTTTCATATGCCACAGATGAGTTCAGAAGATGATTTGTGTAGCTTAAATTCTTATTAGCTCTCTGAAGAGGATCTAGCTTATTTTTCTGTGATGATGTAGTGTGTGTATATGTATATTTACGTATATATATTTATATATATATATGTAGAGGAACCCTAACATTACCAATTCTGGACTGGTAGCGGCTCTTTTGCTGCAGGGGAATTCTGAGATGAGTTTTTCTAAACTGGGTTTTGAGAAGTCTTGTGCATGAGTGAATGAATGGATGATTGTCTAATGAAGTTAAAAAGCAGTATGTGGCAACCTGTCTGCTTTGATTTTTTTAATTTCTTTGCAGATGCAATGAAGAGTATTAAATGACTGTTTCTTTTTATTTATTTCTTCCCACACACACACTCTGTTTTGGTGAAGACTTTCTCCTTGTCTATTTCACAATAATTTTAATTATATAGAGTGTATGCCTTTCTGTACTTTAAAATGTTAAAGGAATTACCTATTATTTTTAGAAGTCAAATAGGCGTTTGCTCAGAAATCCCCTTTAACCTTTAGGTTTTCTTACAAAACTCATGCCTTTCATGTTTTTACAGCTGTTTTTGCTGCCCTCTATCATAATATAATATCCTCTGCTCAGCTTCAGTTGCACCTGTAGGTTTTTTCTTGCGTGTAATAGGCTGCTACCTTTCTGTTCATCTGTCAAGATGAAAATTTGTGTTATAAAGATCAGTGTTAATGGTAAACTGTATTTAATGATGTATAGCTCTACTTTGTAATAAGCATGTGTTATACACACACACATGTATATATAAAAATAATACACAAAGATGAAAATGTCTGCTGAGCTATGTGACTGCAGTGAGAGTAGAAAGGTTGCCTCCTTTATTATGCTGAACATTTTAATACGCCTCTTTCTCTTGTTTTGTTGATTGAAGTGAAGGTTTTCTGTAATCCATAATACAAGTGTACAGGGTTAAAGTGAAAAAAGAAGGAAGAAAAAATAAAAATGATGTTGTCTTGTTTAATTCTCCCCAAGAAAGGGAGTTCCGTGCTCCATCTTTGGGATCTTTGGAAAACTGCATGAAGCTTTCCCAGATGACTGTCCAGGGACTTCAGCAGTTCAAGTCTCCCCTTTTGCAGCTGCCTCACATTGAAGAGGACAACCTCAGGCGGGTCTCCAATCATAAAAAGGTATAAAACTAGAAACGATACTTGGTAACTTCTTAAAACTCTGTTACTTGTTTTACTTTTTTGCCTATAAGGAAGCAAGGTCATGAATTAACCAAGAGAATAAAAATATATTTATTTTTCAGGAGCTTGGTACAATACTTCCTAGATGATTTGTGTCCTTTTTGTTTCTTTAAAGTCCATCTCAGGAGGTGGAAGTTAAGATCAGAGATCAGTAAGTGTGAAAGATGAGCCTACATTGACCTCATAAGCAGAAGAAACAGTTTCTTATTGCGGAGTACTATCTCCTATTTAATATTTTCTAGAATTTGGCTGGAATATTCTACTGGGGCTTCTGTGGGGTTTTGGTTAGCACTTTTTTTGTTTGTTTGCTTTAATCTGCTTTGGTAGAAAATATAGTTGGAAGATAGCACAAAGAAGTTCATAAAAGGAAAAAAATTGAACTGCAGGAAGCATACAAACAAGTACACATTTCAAGTGTATTTTTGTACACGTGCAGTGTAACTAAGTACAAAAAATGAAAAATTTGGCTGTCTCGTAATCCCACCTCTCCTTCCCCTGAAAGAGGGAAGAGGACAATTTATTAGGCTTGTTTGTTCAGGATTCCCATGCCCTGAGCTCTTAGAAAATACAATCCCCTACTGGAGGCATGAGCAGTCTACCTGGGTGCATGAAGTTAGTTTTAATAAAGTATGCACATTTATAATGGTGAGGTAATCAAGTATTCAGAAAAATCTGTGTTTGTTTTATTCTTTTAGCTCTGCCGTGCAAATCTTAAAAGGAGTGGGTTTAGATTTGTTTACAGTTCAGTATGAAGGGAAAACAATGTACTTGGTTGTTCCTGCTAATAGAACTCTCAAAGCACTCAAGCGCTCTAGACGGAAAAGGAGCATGATTAGTAGCACTTCTTGTCGCAGCTTTCTGAAAAAACTGGCTGAAATAATACTTTTATATGAAATGTATCCAGTTTCTAAAGGGTGACACACTAAGGAAGGCACGGATGTTCGAAGTAGTGCTATTTAGTTGCTATTTCGTAGGTTTGAGTGCAACCTGTTGGTTTTATTGTTTCTCAAAACATACTCTTGCTCGTTTCCTGAAATCTTTTATAAAACATAAAAAAATGAAGTGGTATGTATGTATTAGTGATGTGGGGACACAAGTGATGTCTTATCAAGAGGTTATTTGTGGACTGTCTTCTCTGCTACCATTTGACTTCCTTTTTTTATTTGTTTTTGCTTTTTAGTATAAAATCAAAAGTATTCAGGATTTGGTGAGTTTGAAAGGTTCCGATCGTCGCAATTTACTGCACTTCCTAGAAGACAAGAAATATGATGAAGTTATGGCTGTCCTTGGCAGCTTTCCATATGTCACTATGGATATAAAACCACAGGGTGAGTGGGAGGTCTTTTTTGTTATGTATATGTTGCTCTTCTGACACTTTAATAGTCTGTTGGCAGTAAGCTTTTGGAGGATGCTGAATCACAACTCGCTGTTATTTATGTGGCCTGGAAATTACATGCTTTTTTGTCTGGCGGGCTCTTGTACATGAGATTTATAGCCTGAGGAGATAAAGTACATTGAAACATTTCACAGATACCCAAGCCAGCAGTAGTTTTTCCTTCAGGAGCTTATCTGATATTTCATCTGTTGATTTAATATTTCACAAGCAATGTGGAATTCTGGTTGAAATACCACTTTTAATAGCTATCTTAAAAAGTTGTGCTTATTCCAGAATTTATGCTCGGCTTACTCCAGCGTGGAGAGTCCTTTGTGAGATTTTGAGTTGGAGACCCTGATGACTAAATATTCGTGGGTTCCTTTGTGTTAATCCTTGTATGGTTTTTTTATCTAGCTGATTTTGTCCATGCTATGCGTAGCTACATTCTGTGTTCTCTGTTTCAATGTGTGTATAACACTCTTCCTCTCTGAGGATTAAGTATACTATTAAGCAGTTCCTGTTAGGCAGCCTTGAGTAGCAAGTAGTTCTGAGGTTTCCTTTGCTTTGTAAGATCAGTGCTAGTAAATGTGAGGTGTTTGAAAGTTTATTCTAATACTTGTTTCTAATTAATACTGCTACTGTGGCTACAATGATCAAGTTCAAAATAACAGTTCTGCTTATAGTCTTCATTTGTCACACAACTGTACTCAGGTGTGATACAGATGATTAAACAATGCATATGCTTTTCTGTTTATCTCAGTATTACCATTATATAAAATACATTTTTAAAACTGGGGAATAGTAAAACTGCTTTGGCAGGGGGGGTGGTGGTAGACACATATAAAAATTCTATACAGGAATGTAATTCTATTCTTCCTCAACCGGGGATGTTTTCCAGTTCACAGAATGGAGATACAAACTGCGCAATGGTTTCCCTGTGGGTTTTACGTTTGATATTTTAGTTAAAATAATCATTGCTGTTCTTTTTATTTTCCTTTGCCTTCTACTTAAAGAATTAAATGCATGATTGTTAATGTGGCATTGAAATTGAGTTGTTAATCATATGAAAGTCAGAAAAATCAAAGTTATGATTCCCAGCACAAATATAACACGGTCCCTTTGGTCATGTGTAATATTTCATGTGTCTGAAGTTTTATGCTTTGATATATAATGCACAATATTATAGAGTTACAGTTCCCACAACAGTTATAACTTTGAATTTTTTAACTTTCATGCAATTAAAATTTCAAACTCAGTGTTGCTGTGTTGTAGTTTGCTGAATTACCAGCCTTCAGTATATTTGGGGTTGCAAGAGACTTATCAAATAATATTTTGATTTTTTTTTTGTTAAAAATTCTGGAATTTGTATTCTTATATTTAGACATAGTAGAAAAATTGTTAAATAAAAAAAAAGGCTTTAAAGAAGTTTAATAGATGTGTTGCTTTTCTCTTTTATACTAGTTTTGGATGATGAAGACAGCAACAATATTACAGTAGGTTCTCTTGTCACTGTTTTGGTCACACTAACAAGACAGACCATGGCAGTAAGTATTTAGAATACTTGTTCTTTCAGGGTAACTGCAAGTATATGCTAAAAAATAGGCATTTCTTCTTTGTAAGCTAACATGGTGTGCTGTGACTATAGCTGTAAAATTAATATTTGAAATTGAGAACTTGTGCTCTGAATCCTCCCTTATGTTTTTGTTTCTGAATGAGAAAGTTTCCTGGAACCAGACCAAAGTTCAGTCTGACCCGTTGCAGTTGTCTAGGGAACAGTAAAAGAATATGGCAAGTGATACTGCCCTGAGATTTGTAAATAACAGGAAAAGACTTTCAGAAACTTGGTTCTTGAACTAGAATAAATTATTCACTGAAGTCCTTAGGACAGTGTTTGATTTCCTTTATGTGGGCTCATAATGTTACAGATCTCTTGGGTGCTCTAGACACGAGAGAAACTCAGTCTAGCAAAATATACATAACTTAATACAAAGAAGGTACACCAGTGCCGCATGAAGAAAATAGACTGCTGAATGGGTAACAATGTGGCCTAACCAAAGTATTGCACCCTAGTAGTTCAACTTCTGACTTGAGAACTTTTTAAGCTCTAAACACAGTGATTACTTTCTTAGAACAAAAAAACTTAATGCACAGAAAGGAAACAAACTTTTACCTAACAAAGCCTGCAGTGTCAATATCTGTACTATTCAGATAATTGTCTAAGTAAACAAGAAGTCTGAATTATGCCTCTAAGGTAAGGCATACAATCATGAATATTACAGTTGAGGATCAGACAGGCTGCTGAAGCCGGTTCAGCAGAAATAAGTCTCTATAAGTACTACATGTTCATACTACGGAACTTTAGGATTTATCATCTCAATGATAACTGAGGATGCAGTAGGTAGAAGGTATAAGCACCATATCACTACAAATAAAGGAAACTGCAAATTATGAGGATATTAAACTTAGAAATTAATTAGAATGTCTGACAGCATATAGAAATCTCACTTGTTTTCTGCATTAACTCCTCAGCAGTCTGACATTGAGATACATGAACTAAAAACTAGATCTTAGCCTTTTACAGAATACTTTTTTTTTTTCTTGTGGTTGTCTCATATTTACTGTCTTTACAGAAGACAGCTCCTTATGGTGAATTTTTTTAGCGGCATATAGTATGTTTTGAAGAAAGAAATGCATGAAAATACTCCATTTGCATAGAGATGTTCTAGTCCACATAATACTAATATTGTGTTTTGTCTTAACGTTTCGTATTTCTAGTTTGATTTGTTGGCCTGTGTCCCTGAGTAGCAGTGCAGCTGTTGTAGTTTTTAATGCTCTGGCAACTGGAGCAGAATTTGCATTTTACTACTGCTTGTTTTTGTGATACAGGGTTTCTGTGCTTTGTAAAACAAGTAGATTCTTTGGAACAAGATGACATGTTACTGAATTTCTTTATAATGGTAGTGATGGAAAAATCCCAGACCAAATGTTCAAAATAAGGTTTAATTTTGATCTGTTAATCCCCTGTTGTGTTTGTCACCAATAAAAGAATTTGCCATAATGAGCAAAACCTTAGACCTGATTAAGGTGATTAAGTTCAACTATAAAATAGTAATTTGTTCTTTTGGTACAGAGAAGCATTAGTACTTTTCATACCTTTCTCTAACCAGGAAGTGTTTGAAAAGGAGCAGTCTATATGTGCAGCAGAGGAGCAACCAGCAGAAGATGGGGTAAGTGAAAAATTGATATGCCCTTCGCTAGCTATAGAGAACTTTCAGATGTTGAGTTGCTAATTGTGTGCTTCTCAAGCATTATTTTTTTTCCCAGAAATGCCTACTGAAGTGTCTCTTGAGCTATGCTTTCTGACCTTAGATCTCAGCTTAAAATGCTTAAAATACAGTGAATGCCTGAAATTTAATGAACAAAATAAATATTTTAAATACTGCTTTCCTACAGCTAGGAGATGTCAACAAAGTTAAGAGCAAAGGATGGCAGCAAAAGAATAAAGGAACCAAGAAAGCTTCAAAATCAAAGAAAAAGAAGCCATTGAAAAAGAAGCCTGTGCCACCTTCATTGCAGCCACCGAAACAGCAGAAGCAAAAACAAGCTAATGGGGTAGCTTATAGATTTATTGATATTTAAGTCTTTTGTTCAGCTTACCACTCCTAAGCTGATATTTTTTTTTTGTATCTGCCACATTTTGTTCTTTGTTTTTGTAAAGTATATCTCCTGAAACAGATGTTTTTCTTTTTTCTTTACATTTAAAGATTACTGGTAAAATGAGGGAACCATGACAGTAATGTTTCCATCAGCCTGCTGAAAGTTGTACCCAACTACTTTAGAAGCCTGGCTTCGTAGTCCGTTCTTATTAGTTCTTGTTATGATGCCTTCTGGGAGGTGAATTGTTCTGTACCTTCTACTTTAAGGGAAAAAACAAAATAAGACTTTCTTCTGATAAATTAAGCAGCTTTAGTACCTTTATGCTCCCACTGCATGGTGTTTTCTCCAGCTATGTTGCAGGTACTTCTCTCTAATTTTCCTAGGATTTTTTTAAATGCAACCCCGGAATCAAATACTGTTTTCTTCTATTTGTGTTGTGGGTGCCATATTGAGAAGAAAAATTGCTTCCCTGCTCCTCTTCGCACATGAGTTGAAAAAAATTATTCTTCACTGTATATATACTCTGTGACACAAGAAGAGTGTAGATCAAAATAGGAAATAAGGGCTTTAACCTTAAGACAGGTGCTGTGAATGCTGTGTACTACAATAGTGCAGACTAAGTTAGATGTTTGTTGGTCTACCCTTTCCTCCCCCTTTCTTTCTCATTAGGAAGTAGTTGCGAAGGAAGAAGAGGAGGAGATCTCTGATAAAGGAAGTGAATCTGAAGAAGAAGAGACAAACAGGGACTCTCAAAGTGAAAAAGATGATGGAAGTGACAGAGACTCTGACAGAGAACAAGATGAGAAGCAAAACAAAGATGATGAAGCTGTAAGCCTTGCTTTTTCTTGAAGGGTAATGTTGCCTCTGGGTTTGAGAGAAAATGCATTTTAATCCTCTAGCATCCCCTCCGGCTAGGCAACACCAAGATGAAGGAGTAATATCAGTTTTCCAGAGGTTTTCAGACCTCATTCCAGCATAAGAGCTTTGACACTGCAAGTCTTTTTGAGAGCAAGCGGTGAAGGGTCTTTGCAGCACAGCCAGGAAGCTTAAAAACTGCATGAGAAGAATAGCTTAACTTCAGGAAAAGATTGCAATGCTTCTTTTGGCTCAATTTGTTTACTAGCTGCTGCAGATTTTGTGCAATAGTCTCTCCTTTGAACCTTGCTCTTTACATGCAGTGGCTGTTGTATTTACTACATAGTGAATGTAAGTGTCTGCTTACTAAACTCTAGTAACTGTTAGGTTAGTCATTCAAAACAGTAATTGTAATTTAGAATGAGGCATCGTGGTGGTAGGTGGTTTCTGCACCACAGGTCTTATGGTAGAGGACTTGAGAGTCACAGCTGCAAGTTCCATACAAGATGAGAGTAAGCTTCTGATGGGAAGAGTCATCAAGCTTGCAATCAGGACTTACAGGTCAGGTAGCTATTATTTGTAGGCAGTGCTGTAGAAGTGAATTTTGAAGAATGTATGCAAGCCTCACAGATCTGTTTTGGGGTTTGCTAATATTTACATGAATGGTCTCTTTAGTTTCACTGTCGCTTGATTTTTATTTTTATTTTCCTTCTTTTAATGATACCTTATAACTTAATCTCTGTGTGCCCTTCCCTTCTGTAAAGTGTAGTGTAGCACAAGAACTTGTCATATGTGTAATTTCCATGGGCTGAAATTTCTTTCTCTAATGCAAAAGATGGCTGGTGCACAGTAACTCTTTAAACTTGTCTTCGACAGGAGTGGCAAGAATTACAGCAAAGTATACAGAGAAAGGAACGAGCCCTCCTTGAAACAAAGTCAAAGATAACACATCCTGTTTACAGTCTTTTTTTTCCTGAGGTCAGTAATAGAAACCAATACATTTGTGAAACATGAGAATTAATATAATACAAAATAATTGCTCTTTTAATATTTTTATTGTAAATACTGGGCTTTTAAACAAATCTAATACTTGAAAAAATTGCTAACCTTAATTTAAAAATGTCTTAATTTTTAATATCTTCTTAAACTCTTTCAGATACTTTCTTATAAACCTGTAATATGTTCTTTCTATCCATTTCCAAGAGACTTGCAAGCTTGTATGCAACTTAAGGTTCATTTTTGATGGCAATAATGCTAAAGTTTGTGGGGGTTTTTGTGGTGTTTTGTTTGTTTTGTTTTGTTTTCCTGCTGATCTGTTACATACAGATAAATTCAGAATGAAACCTTTCAGGTATATAAGGATCTAATATTTTAGAGTTCTCTCTTTTTTCTATGGAACATGAAAACGCAGCAGTGGTTCTAATATGGAGTTAAGGGTAGAGTGTTACTCGCTCTTTAACTGGAAATGCTTGTGAGTGGAGGAGGTCCTGACACCTCTTGTGTTAACCTGGATTGGGGGTGAGCAGGTTGTTTTGGCTTGCTGGTTGACTTCCAAGTCTCAGTGCAGCAACATGGTGGCATCACAGCCTGCAACTGTGGAAGATGGAGGAGGTTAGAAAAGCTCTCTTTCTACCACACTGTAGTGTGTGGCAGAAGCCAGTTGTGGAACAATCTTTCCTATAGAGCTCAAAAATACAAATCAGGTGTGGATGAGTGTCAGACAAAGGGATGTATTTGGGAACAGTGACTCATAGTAGATAGGCTGAGGTGTCACTACAGCAGCCTTTGGTGTTGAAAGTATGTTCTGATATATCAGTTGTTACATACACAAACACATTCAGCATAGGTGTCTGAAAACCCATTACAGCAATGAAACCTCGAAAAAGATGGGATTTTTCAAAGCGTGTTTTTTTGTTCTGAACAAATAAATTAGGTCCTTGGGAGTGACCAGATTGGAACCAGGAGGAAGGAGTATTTGGTCACACTTTCTTTCCAGGCCAGTAATTCAGAGAGTTTTGTTTGCTTCACTGCTGTCTGAGTACAGAACTAATCTAAGATCTCTTCTCTCCAATGCTATCTCCAGCAACAGGGAGCTGGGATGCAGGCTTATGCTTCCTCTTGTGATTTAAAGGAGACAACTGAGACAGAGAAGAATAGGAAAACATGAGAAAAAAGGAAGACGCTGTGTATATTTGCTCTCTCTTTTCAGTCCCTAAGGCTCTTTATGTCTATACCCTGTACAGCTTGTTGCATGTGCAAAGCACACTCCATTATCCCCATGCTTGTGATCATACAGTTCCTGCTGGTTTTACGTAGTTCTGCCGTCATTAGAAAATAAAGTGTGGGAAATAAGACCTGTTGCTACAGAGCCAGAAAAGGTATACAAATAAATCAAAGAAATTGTTTTCCTAAAGGCCTTAGTTAAAAGCTTTGTAGCCTCGTGACATCTAATTTTGTAATGGCTAATCTAAATGCTGTATTTTCCTGACACTGTTAGGTACCCTCCCATCTCTCAATACAGCTTCCAGCAGCACACCAGCATAACAGAAAAAGGTGTGCCAGCATTCTGTTCTTCTGTCTGCCTTAGATCATGTCAGATATGCAGCAGAGTCTTAATGCCGTCTTGCTGTGAAAGCAGCTGGCTTTGGTCATCAGTCTAAGTTCAAACAATGAGCATGTGCTGTGCCCATTGCCACAGGGGTGCTAACTGTTCATATTTCTTTTTTACTGCACTGAAGGTTCCTTTGGAGACTTTGCTTATACTGACTATATACAAACGTGCTTAAGCTTCAGCTGTGTGTAACCAAGCTGCTGATGGGTTTTATGACAAAACCTAAATACAGTACTGTGCTAAAGAGAAAGTCTAGGGCTGAACTGAATGCTTGAAAGATACACATGTATTCTCTCATGCAGTTGTAAATTTTCCAAACTCCTTTCACTTGTGTGTCCTAAAAGCTGAATGCAGCTGTACTTGGTGCTGTAGCTGCAGTTGGAACATGTTCAGATAGCGTCGATTTGCAGTGTCTGAAGAACAAAATCCATTGTACTCTCTGGGTGTTTTTGTTTTTTGGTTTTTTTTTGTCTGTGATTTAGAGTTCTAACTCTATTGTGGTCATGGCCAGTTCATAGATTCAGAGTTAAGGGTAAAATGTTGTAATTGTGTGAATTTCCGTATTTCCAGAGTTTAGGGATGTTTGAATGTAGCTGAGCGTAATACACTTGTTCTCAGGAGATAGCCTTAACACTGTGTCACAGAATCGACTAGGTTGAAAAAGACCTTTTAAGATCGTCAAGCCCAACCTTTACCCCAGGACTACGAAGTCCACCACTAAATCATGTCACTCAGGACCTCATCTGCACTTCAGGGACAGTGATTCCACAAAGTCCTTTGGCGGCCTGTGCCAATGCCCAATCACCCTCTCTGTGAAGAAATTTTTCTAATATCCAGTCTAAACCTCTCCTGAGACAGCTTGAGGGCATTACCTCTTGTCCTATCCCTTGTCACTTGGGAAAAAGATCAATCTGAGCCTTCTCTTCTCCAGTTCCCTCAGCTGTTCCTTATAAGACTTGTACTCCAGACCCTTCACCAGCTTTGTTGCCCATCTCTGGACCTGCTCCAGCACCTCAGTATCGCTCTTTGTAGTGAGGGGCCCAGAAACTGAACACAGTATTTGAGATGCAGCCTCACCAGTGCTGAGTTTCATTAAGTTTTGGGGCAGTTGATTACTATGCCAGAGATAAAGCTTTAATCTATGCAGGTTCCTAAATAATTATCTTCTGCTCCTGCATCCATGGATCCAGAAACTGCACAGATTGTAGTTTTGACATTTTTAGGTAGAAAGTGGCCCTGGTGTTCCAATTTTATGAACATGCTGGTTTCCTGGCATGCCAAACCTTGCACCCATCTGTTAAAGGGCATTTTGCCCACTTGCCTGTTAGCTTGCCAGATTCTCACAGGCATAAACTTTAAATTTCACCCAATAAGAGAAAGGAAAATGACAGTCCTGCACAGTTGTCCTTTCTGTAAAGAAGCAGTGACACTTTAGGGTCATGAGCTTTACTTCCAAAGAGTTTACTCTATAGATTCCTTTGAGCATTGTGTCAATGAATGTCATTTGTTCTGGTATTTCTTTTCTCCCTTGGCTGTTACTTTTACCAGTTTTTATGAAAATCCAATTGACAGTTTTGATCTTTGTTCTTAAAAAATATAAAGTAAAAAATTCCTTGCCACCGAGAGTGATGGCAGCATACACAATGTACAAGTCAGCACAGTGTTTCGGTAACATCAGAAACCTACTGATACAAATGCAGGTCCCTTTTTTTATGGTCAGAGTGCTTATATGTGCAAAGTGGCAGGTAGCCATTTCTTTAATGGATCTGTCTTCTGTAGTTCTTGTTCATCTGCACTGTTTACACTCTTCATCCTTCTATTCCTAGAGGGCCCCTTGGCTAGTAAATACACTTCAACTGCATAAGATTCTTTTTTGCAACAGCTATCGTGCAGACTGACAATATATTTGTTGTTGAAACTTAACAGATAACTTATGCCTTGTAATCATATGGGACATTTTTTTCATAAAGAAAATCACTTGGAATAGCTCACTTCTTATAATTCTACAAATTTGGGTCTTGAATATTATGTGAATTGGGTTTTTTCGTGTTCTCAGTGCCTGTTCTGAATATGTGAAGAAATGCTGTTGCTTTACTGTGGTGCAGATGCTTTTACTTTATACACCGTAAAATGGGCATTAACATATTGAGTTAATTTTACACTCCTTTGCTCCTGGACTCAACAGTGCTAACCCAGGGTGTTTTGGTTGGGTGTGTTGGTTTGCTGGTGTGTCTTGCCTGTTGTAAATCTTTAGTTCTCTAGTTGAATATTTCAGTGAGATGATGATAATTATTGCTGGCATAACAATTAGTCACTTCAAAAGAGAAAAGAAGTTAATTTTGCTTTTGTAGTTTTTCAGCCTGCATTATTTGAATTTCAGACCACCAAACACTTGCTTCTTAAGAGTGAAAAAAACCTCCCACACCAGTGCTCCCCGCTATCCTCTCCCTCCTCCCCAAAAATAAAACCCTCACCAGAACTACTGAACTTTTGACTCTTTTTCATTAGAGACAAAAATTCTTCAAATTCTACATATTAACAGCATTTGCTTCTCACCTGTAGAATTTGGAAGGGGCTTAGTGGTGGTGTTAAAATCCACTGCAATCTTTCATTCAGTTCTTATGATTCTGTTAGATTAAAAATGGAACAGAATGACCACTTCCAGGTGGCACTGAAGCAATTACCTGACTGGTGGTGGTGTGTGTATATATGTGTATATATATATGTATATAAATTGGCCTCCTGGTTTAGAGCTTGACTTGTTACTGTCATAAGATGCACTTTTCAGGGCCCTAGTCTGTTATAATTGTGATCAGTTACAAAAACATCGGGGTGGGTAAAACTGTGTTGGAAAACAGCTCAGTAATCTAATATTTGGGTTGTCTAAAAGGCATGGGGTTTTCTCCTTTTTTCCCCTAAGGGTAAGCTTATGCTGTTATGACTATAACCTATCTGATGAAACACTTCAGAAATATGAAGTAATCTTCCCTCCATCCCCCTCCGCTATTCTTTTTTTGAACAAAAGGAGATGAAGGAATGGAAGCTTGCAGCAGTTACTTGTGGTAACCTGTTTGCTTTCAGTGTGCACTATATACTGTATAGTTTATTCATACCCATGCAAGAGTTAAAAAAAACCAAACTAGCAAACACAAACCACCTCCTTTCTGTATGTATTGTAAGGACCACTGAATCACAATTGTTTGTTACAGAGTGTAAGGGCATCATTTGGTGAGGTTTCAATAATCCTTTTTGGGTTTTTCTTCTTTTGTGAAAGGAAAAACAAGAATGGTGGTGGCTATATATTGCAGATCGAAAGGAGCAGATGCTAATATGTATGCCATATCACGTTTGTACACTAAAAGATAAAGAAGAGGTAAAATACTTTAATTTTTTTTTGTTTGGGGTATTACAAAAATGTACTGAAGTGTCTTATGATATGCAAATACATTTGGCTGCTTTTTTCGTACTTATCTCAAGATGGAAAATAAATTTTACTCTCCTGATTAAAGCAGAGGAGAGCCTTTTGACTGTGAAAATTGGTAGTAGAGAAAGGAAAAATAATTTAAGACTTCCAAATTTCTTTGCAGAATACATGGGGGTTGTTTTTCTCCTCATATAAAAAGTTGATGAAAACCAGTATTAGTACACAATGATAATTCTGAAAGTTATTTAAATTGTGAGAAATACTAAGTGTTCTTTTTCTGTAAAGCAGAGGCTTTGACAAATCAATTAGCCTCGGCTCATGTTGAACCTTTCTGAGACTGTAACCTTTGGCTGTATTCTTTGCTTTTCTGAAAAATGGAGATTTGATGTATTTTGTTCTTTCAAACTAGATTTTATGTTCAATTTCAAATAGCAGTAGAGCTAAGCTAATACTTTCAGCAGACTAAATGTTTTAACCTGTTTTGAGATTTTGAGATTAAGGAAGCATATAGCAGGGTGAAATTGTGTACTTAATGTACAGTCTTGGTCTCGTTCAGAAAAAAACGTGACTGAATATTCAGCTTTCATGGAACGTGTTGTACTTGGTATTATCTTTTCTGCAGGTATTTGATTATGCAGAGGTTTTCAGAGAAGTGTCACTTGTAAGAAACAAACTTTATATAAAAATGATTATTCTGTAGTAGTATTTATTGCTCGTTACAGTACTCGTGTACTTGTTCTAATGTGTTGATTGAAAGCAGCAAGAACTTACTGTGTAAATTCTGTTTTGTAGGTGGAGCTCAAGTTCCCAGCACCAGGCAAGCCTGGCAACTATCAGTACACAGTTTATTTAAGATCAGATTCATATATGGGATTGGACCAGATAAAACCATTGAAGGTGATGTTTAAATGTATTATATATTTGTATCGTATTGAAAGCTACTTCATAGAACTATTGAAAACCCCAAAGTCCTGTTAACCTTTAAGAATTCAAGCTGTCCTACTTCTAAAACAGTTGCAAGAAGAGACTTATAAGCCATTTCTGCCTGATGCCAGTAGTGACAATGTTACAATGGATTAAATGGGACTAAAGTTTGTGATGCTTTTCAGTGCCTACATATTTTAATAGACATTTTCTCATGTTTAATAATTTTCTGCAGTATGGTTGGTTCTGGCTTTGTACTTTGAGGTCTGCAATGCTATTTCCTTGCCCTTCGTCCTAGATACATTCATTTAATGAGAAAAATCTGGTGTGCCTTCTTTCTGGAAGCTGTTGTTGGTTTTGTTTTGGGGTTTAGGGTGTTGCTTTGTTTTTTAAACTGTAAATTTTGTGCTATGTGTCATTTGTCCCATTTTTTTTGTTTGTTTGTTTTCCCAAATTGGTCTGTATTGTCTGTAACCCTTTATTCCTTCTTTTCTTCTTTATCCAATTACAGCTGGAAGTTCATGAAGCAAAGCCAGTGCCAGAAAATCATCCACAGTGGGATACAGCAATAGAAGGTGATGAGGACCAGGAAGACAGTGAGGGCTTTGAAGACAGTTTTGAGGAGGAAGAGGAAGAGGAGGAAGACGATGATTAAACAATACTATTGATTGACTACAATTATCTGCACACACTGCAAACTCTTGGTCTGACTGTAGAACTTGTACAATAACCAAGAAACACAGTGCAGAAGCCTTGAGAAGGCTGAGTTTAATTTTTCTTTACCAATTAAGAGTGCATTATGTAACTTCTCAGTGGAGGTGAAACAAATCTGTTGCCATTGATACACCTTGGAATATGTTTATGGCTCATTATAGCCTTCAAGTGCAGGACAGTGCATTTGTTTCAATTGAAAATAAAAGCTTTTTTATTATAAATGTCGAAAAGTGTGGGCTATGTATTGTCTGATCAGTTTAGGGTCCAATTTAAATAAAAGGTACTATTAGCTAGAAGCAAACTTTAAATCCATTTTTCTGCATTAGGAATTTATTTTAGAAAACGTTTTGCTATATTTGACATGACAAATCTCTATTGATTGAAACAACATCTGCTCAACTTTCCAAGTTGATTGGTTCTGTGGTATTGATTAAATATTTTGCTGTGATACTGCTCCCATCATTCATAGCTTTAAAAATCTGTTTTACTTAACTTGATCATTATAAATTGGCATCATACCCATTGCCACATTCCATGTATTCTGGAGGGCTGCTTTTTTTAGGACTGTTGCCTTTTTATGCCCAAGATTATAATGGAAATCATAAACTTTCTTGACTCTGCTGTAGAATAGTTACTAATGGCTTAAAACATTTTTAAGCCTTTATTTCATCAGATCAGCAGCAGATCTGAGTCTTTTGATAAACAAAATGTCTGAAAGCAATTTTGAGATCACGTTACATCAGTTAGTGGCTTTTCCATAATGCCTTTGTAGAAGGTACATCCTAAAAGCCAAAGTATATTCTTAATCTGCCTGACACTGTTGGAAACATTTTAAGGGTAAAATGCAACATGCAAAGAGGGCATGTTTTGTATCAATTTTGAATTCCCATCAATAAACTGGACAATTTGATGGCTGCATTTGTAATAGTGTGCATCCCCTTGAGGTTTGTTTTTCTTTTTTTACCTCAAATCTCCTGCAAGGCTGTTAAAAAGATGGTGATTCTATCCCTAGTCCTGTTTAAAAAAAACCCAACCAAGTCTAATTAGGGAATAAATTCAGGGAGGAGAAATCAGGGCTTTTAGTGTATTGTATGACTTGACAAAAGCCAGGGATGGAGTCTTCTTTTTTTGTCTCAGTAAAACAAATGAATTGACAAACAGCTATATTTCTATATTTCAGAAATATGTGAGTGTTCTGCAAGTAGGAACAGATGTATTTCTGTTCCTATGAAAAAGCAGTGCTGTAAAATGTGACAAATTGCCATGCAGGAAAATTTCTATCCTAGGAAGATTGCCCAAGGCCAGAATGGGTGCACACAAATTTTGTGACCTTGTTTATTAGAAAGGGTTGTCACTTTAAATGCAAATTTACATTGTTATATTCTTTGTAATTGCAATAGTTGCAAATAAAATTTGAAAATGTTCTAAATGAGATTATGGTATCTTTCAAAGTGCTTCTGAAGTGCGTATTGGGCAGGAAAACCTTGTAAAGCGTAAGCAGCGTCAGGTGTTCAAGCTGAATAATGAAGACTAGGTTAAATTAAATGGCTTGTACACTTGATGCCTTTTACTTCCAGTTTTTATTTGCAAAATACAATAGAAAAGCAACAATAAGAAAGCACTAGTTGCATTCAGCAAGTTTTCAAGCCAGGTGCTGCACCGGTGAGAGAAATGCTTGAAGATTCACCAGACTCCTTGTTATCAAGTAGGCAATATGAATGCCAAACTTAGATTGTTCTGCCAGAACAATTCATAGTGAACTTCTGCTGTTGTTCAAAGTTGGGAAGTGATTAGTTAGGAAGTGATTAGTTAGGAGGTGTAATTGATAAGAGCATTGAGGGGTTGGGGGGTGTTCTGACTACTGAGCCATACATTTTACCATACTCGCAAGATGTGAATGCGCAGAAATGATTAAAAATAATAAAGAAAAAAAGAAGAATCATGTCCCTGGTCTGAGCACTGAAGTATTCTTGAAGATTGAAGCTGACAGCTGGGATTACACTGCAAGTCTGCAAACCAAGGATAATTCTGTTGAGCTAGCAAAGGCTAAATCTAATACTTCAAATGTGTCTCTCCTGTGTAGGCAAGGTAACTTAATAGAAGCTGTGAGGAGAAGAATTGCAGTGGTATTGGAAATCTTCATTATGAGAGGAAGGCATACTGATACTTTCTCTCTTAGAAAATTCAGCTGTATAGGTGTGCATCATTTTACAGCACCTTCCAAGACGTGCAGAAATGCAGCTGGGGAAGTATTTAAGAGCTTCACACAACTAAAGCCACCAGTTGCAGATGCCCAACTCTTTTGAGTGTTCCTACATTACTGAATTGCTGGTTGGTCTGTTGTGTGGTGCGTCTTAATAACGATTTGAGTTGTCGTTTGATGTTTGACTAACTCTCTCTTGAATAACAGTTACTAGGATGGATGCAACTTTCAGGGAGAAGCAGCATTTTGCACTCGCTGTTGTATAAGCCTTGGTTTTTGATGGCGCTTAGGAATGAATTCAGCCAGTTTTACACCTGACTCTTTTGAAACCCTGGACTAGTAAGTGAAGAGCAAGAAGTTCTGGAAAGAAAAACTGCTTTGCTGCCGCATGCTGTGTTTAATAGCAGCCCAAGCATGATTTGGAAGCATTTAGTATCATTTCAGTGTGACTAGGTTTATTTCTGCGCTTTTGCTCTCACACTCCTTTTTGCAGCCTCTTGTTCTAGATCAGAATAGGCTCATGCACAGCCGGACTGTCCACTCAAGCAGGGATGCTGCAAATGCCTTCAGGGCTTGCAAAAGCTACTTCCAAGGGGAAAAAAATTGGAATTGACTAGAATATGCAGCAAAACTGGCTCCTTCTGGCCCAGCTTGTGTACAGATATGGGATGCCATAACTTGCGATTAGTAGTGGGAAGGACCATGAATTACATTTAGGGCAGATAGACACTGCTTGTTGAAATATGGGATAAATTTGAAGTAGATAAGTGTAGGCGAAAGACGTGAGTTACAAAAATGGGATTTTCTTTGTGTGAAATAATTTAACCTCCTGTGCCTCCCCTCTCCCTGCCCCCAAATCTTGACAGTGCTTGATTAATATTAAAGGAAATGTCACTTTTTTCCTAGTCTGATGCTGGCTGACTAGGAAGTTACACTTGTGTAAAACCTGGTAAACGCTCTGTAAATCGCGTATGCCTTATAAGTGGGGAAAACCCTTCGGCTGTAGAGGAGGAGCAGGCGTTTTCCTGTGGCCGGGTGCAGTTCCACGCCAGACTCCAGCAGGGGGAAGCAGGGGCATGGATTTCTTCGGGAGTCTTCCAGGGGGATACCCAGTGTGCTTCAGAGCTGTAGGTTTGATTCTGGTTTCTCCCTTTCTAGAGGAGGGAAGGCATAGATGGAGTTTTCTTTTATCCAATTATTTTCTTTTAAAGAAACTGTACCGTTACATATGCATACTCCCATTTTTATGTCTGTATTTTTATGCATACCCCTATCTTTGGGGAAAAAAGCCAACCCCACAGATACAAACTCCTTGCTGACTCTTCATTTTAAAACTGCGGAAGGAACCACATTATTTCAATTGTTATTATTATTTACTTAAAAATAAAAACCTGGCAGAAAAAGAAAGGCAGAGCTTCCATTTCTGTCAAGAATTGGGGCATTAATGAGTCCCTTTTGAGCCTTAAATGCTGCTGTGCATTAGTTTTTGGAAAAGTATTTGCATAAAATGGATATTGTGGAAGTATATCTGACTCAGCTGTATTTTAAGCTTTACCAAGTGAGGTGTGTTAGGTGATTCTACCATGAGGATGCCCATACTTCAAAGAGCGGATTCACAGGGTACCTGGGGTGCCTTGTGGTCACATGAGTTCTACGTTGTGTTCAGAGACACGTTTAAAAATGCCCCCTTTGATATCTTCTTTTCTTAGGGTTTGTTGAAGACCTGGCAGAGCACCCGGGTGTGGATTAAAGTTTGAGCATGTGCTTAAACTCACTTCTCTTCAGCAAGGTAAGCTGGTGCTTAGTTGGCTGCGCTATGTCTGGGCCAGAGCAAGTAGGGGAACAAATCAAAGAGAGAACTTTGGGTGGCTCGTGTTCAGCACTGAAATTCGGATAGGGCCAAATTTCAATACGCTACACATCTGGGTGATGTTCATGGCTTTCGCTTAATCTCCTTTGTGTCAATGTTTTGTGTTAAGATGCAGTTTGCAAATTTGGTGAATTAAAACGTCCACACAAATACTGTTTTGTTGGTAGTACTAATTTTCTGCCAAGGTTGTTTTTATTTATCATTCAGTTAAATAACAGAACAGTTACTGGCAATGTAACTATTAATAACTTTCAATAACTATTATTAACTAATGTAACTGTTAATAAATCTAATAGGCACAATAGATTGTAAAGCTGACAATAATATTTTTAAAGCCAAATTGCTTACACTGTACTTAGAATTTAATTTCAAATGTGTGCTGATTCAGGAAGCATTCTCAACCTTTCACTGTGTAGAAGCCTTCAATGTATATGCTCTAATAATTTAGCAGGGAAAGCTTTACAGTTATGTTGCATATGGGGAATTTAATGGCACTAAGGAGACTGCGCAGACCACCCTGAATGAGTGTTTTTAATTCATCCAGCTTCAAGGTGTGAGTGATTTCCTTTTTGTGCAAGCAGCATAGCTAGCTGCTTCACGGCATAAAGCTGGAGGCATTCTGGGGAGAAACCCTAGAAAAGCTGGACTTCTTGAGGGTATCTTGTGGGGAGCAGCCTTTGAGCTGGGAGAGCCCCAGTGCCAGCAGAGCATTACCGGTCCTACACGGGGCAGTGTGGATCATCCAGGTGTTGCTTTTGGCTTTGCTTGAACATGGTTATTGGATGCTCCAAAGGCTAGGCTGGTATGAGGCCACCTTCACCTTCAGGTAACGGAAAATGAAATGCTGCCCTTGCTGTGAATGGTTGTCCTGGCTTTTAGGCATGGTTTTTCATCACTGGACTTGTTCATCTGTATGCCACAGATATGGCATCTTTTGCAGCCTTCATACCCCATCAAGCCTCTGTGCTCTCTCTGGTGGAAGCACACCCAAACATATGGAGGGATCGTAATGAGGCCATACATACCAATATGCTAGGCTGATGCTTCCTGCAGTAGGGAAATGTGATAGCAGTGACAGCAGGAACTTTGCCTTCATATCTCCAAACATCCATACTGAGATAGCCAGATTTATTTACGTGCCATCCTCCCATTGAGGAGATGCTTTGGGAGCAGGAGGTGTGGAAGGCCAGTGGTATATTGCTTATTAGGTGTTTCATTTTTTCCTTCCCAGCACACAACCCCTTCTCTGCGCCCAGGTGACAGCTATGGAATTTGTGCTTTCTAATGTATGCGTGTGCAGTAAATTAAACTCATACTGAATGACCAATTTCCTTACAGCTGAAGCTCCATTAATTACTATGTGTAAATCACATTAGCTGAGATTAGATTATAATGGCTGTAAAACAGACACTGTCCATGACAGGGTGGCAAGATTTGGAGGCCCAGGTGACAATCACTTTGGTCAATTGAAATGAGCAGATGAAATGTGATAGTCCTTGTTTCATTTTGCACCCAGCTGTTGGTCTACCCATGCTGCCCAGCTGTGCAGGTCCCTCCAAATCAATTCCAATGCAGGAGAGCCTGTTGCTCTCTTGGTCCTGTACAGGGCATGGATGGCAGCTTCCCATAGTGAGGCAATTTTAGCAATCTCCTGTACATTATTAGCTTCTCTTACACATCACATGGCAGAAGGGTCTGCTGTGTACAGGTACTTCTTATAGTTATGAGGATTTACTCTTTGCAGTTAACTTCCTCACATAAGGTTTTATCTTAGTTGTATCTTTTTATGGTTCCCTCCTGATGTAGATTTGTTAGGTGTATTTGATCCTTTTTTTTTCCTCCTTCATTGCTGTAGGGACTGAACAGCTCATTCAGATGATGAAAAGCTGCCCCATTATATTTTACATTCAAATTCATGTTTAATATATAGTATGTACTCTAATACTTACTGATGATTTAAAATATGGAGACTTCTATACACAAGCTCTTCATTTCTTAGCAAGAACTGCCCATCTCTTAGCAAGCTATAAGACTCAGAGGTGATCAGGCAGTGGGGTGCAAGTGTCCCATGTCACCTACTTATACCCCACCCTTCTCATCCCTATGCACCCCTCTCTTACTGAGGCCCTCTGCCCCTGGTTCCCAATGGACCGGGGGGTGGGCTATTTTGAGTGAGTGAAGAACCTCTTGTACTGTTGGCACTGCTGCCTGGTAGCCATGAAAGTCAGGACGATGGCCCCCTCACCTGAAAGATTGTCTCTTTTGGAAAGAGGGTGTTGTTGGGGGGTGGCAGGGTGATGCTTGTCCCCTCTGCAGTGCACCAGAGCTGGCTCTGCCAGGCACACGGCAACAGATGGTGCTTCAGTGAGCACTGTGGAAGTAATGAAGAAGACCAGCATTAAAGGCAAGAGAGGGATAGATGGTGAGGCCAGGGAGACCGTCTTCATTATGAGCTCAATAGAAGCAAAAGTCTTAAAAGAGAAAAAATCAGCTTGAAAGCAACTTAGTTTGTCCAGTCTGTTGCCTCCTTGCAATCTCAGTGCCTCTGACCTTTTATTCCAAAAGGCTGTTGATGGAGATGCCTTGAGTGGTGCCTGCAAGATGTCACCAGGACATCAGTGCCAGGCAGCAGCCGTGGGTCAGCACACGCTGCCCTGCCAGCTCTACCCATTGCAGCATTTTCTGTGCTTGCTGCTAAAAGCCAATTAAAGCAAAAAATAGAGCAATATTGTTCAAACCCCAACATCGCTTAAAAGGGAAGCATGGCCCTCTCGGTCAAATGTGAACCTGGGAGATGCGCAGGACTGACAGCAATTAATCACCGTGCTGCTTTGAATCTTTATATGAGTGCTCAGCATTAAATATTGCAATGACACCAACGTGGAGGCTGACAACAGCCTTTGTAATCCTGGCCTCTGTAGGTGTGAGGTTGTAGGCTGGGCTTACATAAAATAACTCAGCTTGTTAAATACAGGCAAGGATTTTTGGCATGCTCATCATGCCAGCCTCAAAAATGATGGAAGAGTCAAAATAGCAGAGGAGGGAACATATAAGTGAAAGCCTAAAATGAAGCCTTTTATTTCAAAAACATCACTGCTAAACTTAGGGAGGTTATATGATTTCTGAAGTTTAGCGTGTGAGCAATTAATAAGCTACCTCAGATAATGACTGCGAAGTATATTTTGGTTCTGTTGGGTGATTTTCCTTTTTTCTGTTGGCAGCTATTCCATGGCTGGATAGAAAATTTGTCCCATCTCTGATATACAGCAGAGGCCACTTGCAAAGTTTGAATCTCCTTTGCTAGCTCAACTAATTGCTCATCTATGACAGGATCCGACAACTCTCTGCAGACTTACATGTGGATGAAAGACGACAGAACCTGCCCTGGAATTCTGGATTTCATGTGACTTCAGGGCTAAACTAAAGTGCTTCCCCCACCTCTCAATTAAACAAAATCCAGACACAGATCATTCTCAGAAGCTGACTAAATGATGAGGCTTTGATATATTTCTATCTCTGCTAGAATTTTACTGTTTTAAAGAAGAATGGTATATGGCCAAAAGATGTAGCTGGTGTCAGTGTTGTTAGCGAGGTGAACATGTGCCTAGGCACCCCTGCTGCCTGGGTGGCTGCGCAGCTGCGTTGCACTGCAGTGACAGAACAGCCCTGCTCCCTGGGTCTGCTTGTGGGCATCACACCCATCATCATCGTGCTGGGGCTCCCTGTGTCTCTCACAGCCATCACTGACCTCTAATGTGTTTATGGCGAAGGATCTCTATTGCCTCCAGCTTGGGGATATGCTTGGTGTACCCTGGGCAGAATCTGGCCTTTACAACCAGTGCTGGATATGGCATTTTGACATACTGACAGAGGAGGGTCGCTTGTTGCATGTGCCCGTCCATCGGATTTTTGGGAAGTTCCTAAATCCATGCTCGTCACTGAAGTGCCCTCTTCCATCCAGGCCCCCCATCTCTACTGCAAGTGAAAAGCCATGGCATGTGAGCCCTTGCTTCCCTTGGCTCTGAATGATTGGGCTGCTGGGGAGGGTCTGCCACTCCTTGGTTGTACAAGCAGATGCTGTGTGGGGAAGTTTCTCTACTGAGTGTGCATGCAAATAAGACACAGCTCCTGACTGCTGATGGCTATCCAATTCCCTGGCTAATTAAAATCCATAAACTGCGCTGGCATATGTGATTTAAAAACCAGCTACGCTATGGTATGACTATGCATGTGTATTGACTAAAAATAGCACTTGCCAAGAGAAAAAAAAGAGATAATTGCAGTGAATTTGGGTAGCAACTGATTTTGCGTTTTTTTTTTTTTCCATTAAATTAAGGAACAGGAGTGTGCAAACATAAAGAGACGTATATCTTTACTGCTCTTTTAGCTGAGGAGAAAAGTGAAATCTTCTGGACTTGGACATTTGTATAACATTTTATTATATGAAATTGCTATTAACGGCCTCCTCTGGCGAGTTCTGCTTGAGGTTGGCAGCTGAACCCACCCCAGCTAGCGAGATGCAGCGCTTCCCTGGCAGGAGTCAGGAGGTGGCACCATCGAACCTCGTCTTCCCCCTCTGTCTGCCGTGCGAGCGAGCGTTCAGCCTGGGGCAGAGAGGCTTCCAGTGTGACATGGCTGTGCAGGGGCTGCTGGGGAGGACCTGCGGTGGAAGCAGTTTCCTCCTTGCTGCAGGCATTAGTGTTTTGAGACCAAATTTTTGGAACTGAATCCCTGGCTGGGAATGGCTTCCTTGGCCTTCATCCCCCTCAGGCGTGGTATGTGTCAGCTATTATCACCACCTAGCATCTTCAGCACTACGTCCTCCAGGATTTCTGTGCTAACATGCTCTCGGAAGCACCGTATTTTTCAGGGTGGGAATAACAAAAAGCAGAATAAGAGTAGTTTTCCAGGCCTGAGGGAGGAGAGAGGGAAGCCAGAGAGGGTGTGATCCTGCCCTGGCCTAAGGGGCACAGCATGCACTGTGGCTGCAGGGGAGGGTGAAGGGCCCCGTTTGATGCTATCCTCTGCCAACAGCTCTCCATTGCTTCTCTCTTAATGGCGCTGTGCAGCAAGCCCAGCAGCTCGGGCTTTGTGTCTGTACAGCAGGGCCAAGCACGCAGGGAAGCAAACCATGGGTACCTGCATCGCCTGTGTGCTGAATGGGGCCCATTAACAAAATCCAGTGTTACCTTGAGGAGGAATGGGGTTTGCTGGCCAGGCTCTCCTTCTGCCAAGCAGAGAGCTGCCGGCTGCTGCTGGCTGTAGGGGTTTAATCAGTGGAGTAACACGGGAGGCCCTGGGGTGGAAGTGATTGCAAAAGCAGCGGAGTAATCCATGGAACAAAAACCCTCACCTGGAGGATTTCTTTTAATTACTACTCAGACCCAGTTACCTCTATTGCAGGAAGTTAGGCTGTTGAGCCAAGTGTTTGAGAAAGATGCTCAAAATAAGAAATGCTTAGATCGCTGCCACAGCGACTTCATTGAGCTGTTCATTGAATTTGTTATTGTACAAGATAGATTCCTTTTATTTGTAAGATGAAAGTACCTTTTGTGCATGGCCTGTGCTCTGAGCATAGGAGGGAAATGGGCTGTGTCTGCTGCAAGGTCACCCCAGGGTCTGCCCCGGACAGCCTGAGGGAAGCATGGTGCTGGTTATGCCTGGCGGCAGTTACGGTACCTCTGTGTGTGGGAAATGTACTGGCTGCATGAAAACCCTTTTGTTGTGTATCATAGAATCATAGAAAAGTTAGGGTTGGAAAGGACCTTAAGATCATCTAGTTCCAACCCCACTGCCATGGGCAGGGATATCTCACACCAAACCATGTCAACCAAGGCTCTGTCCAACACAGCCTTGAACACCGCCAGCGATGGAGCATTCACAGCTTCCCTGGGCAACCCATTCCAGTGCCTCACCATCCTCACAGTAAAGAATTTCTTCCTTATATCCAATCTAAACTTCCCCTGTTTAAGTTCGAACCCGTTACCCCTTGTCCTATCACTACAGTCCCTCATGAAGAGTCCCTCCCCAGCATCCCTATAGGCCCCTTTCA
>JARCZZ010015298.1:0-20732 GCA_030323915.1 Brotogeris chrysoptera
TCCCCTGATCATCCTCGTGGCCCTCCTCTGGACTTGTTCCAACAGTTCCATATCCTTTTTATGCTGAGGACACCAGAACTGCACACAATACTCCAAGTGAGGTCCCAGGAGAGCAGAGTAGAGGGGTAGGATCACCTCCCTTGACCTGCTGGTCATGTTCCTCTTGATGCAGCCGAGGATATGGTTGGCTTTCTGGACTGAGAGCGCAAGCTGCTGGCTCATGCTCAGTTTCTCATCAACCAGCACCCCAAGTCCTTCTCTGAAGGGCGGCTCTGAATCTTTTGTCTGCCAACCTGTAGCTGTGCTTGGGATTGCTCCAACCCAGGTGTAGGACCTTTCACATGTCATGGTTAAACTTCCTCAGGTTGGCATCAGCCCACCTCACAAGAGTGTCAAGGTCCCTTTTTTTTTTTTTTGTATTTTTAAAATCATCCTGCTATGCATCAAAATATCTCTCCCTAGTGTAGATGTTTGCCTAGTTCAATTTCTTTCTTTGGAATTTTTTATATTTTTTTTTTTTTAAGCATGCTCAGCAATGACCACTTATTATAGGCACTAGTGTTGAAAAGCAGTAGAGTGAAAAAAAAACCAACGTGAAGATCACTCTTCTTTTTTTGTGTGTGTGTGTATGTGCTAAAAAATCCATTCAACTTAAAACATTCATAAAACTCCTTTCAGAGGAAGAAAACTTTTCAGCATCAGTAGTTCTACCATCAATTTTTGATGAAAGGTAGCTTTAAGACCTAATATCTAATAATTCAATTAGGGAAACGTTTTCACCGCTTATGTATACTTATATGTATTATCAAGGAAGTTAAAAATGCCACAAAGCATTTTTTTTTTTCTATTGCACTGCAGGGATATCTTTCAAGATTCAATGCATCAGGACATCAAATTGTTTTCAGAACTTTTTAACCTATGAAAAAATGCAAAATGGATTTTGATAGCACAGCAAACTACGTGTCTCCAAAAATTGCTTTTGTTTTGCTGCTGTCTATTCAAAGACACTAAAACCTAATGCAAGATTAAGGTGTAGACAGCGATAGAAGAACTGTTAATAAATTAGGTAAAATTATCTGAGGAAAATAAATTCTGTACTTCTTCTAAATCTGAGAAAAAGAAAATTAACCACAACAAAACAAAAACTCATGGAAGATGGGAGGAATAAGAGTATCAGATCCATTTGAAGTTTAAATCATTTCACAACTAAAGCTTTTCCCTTTCATTCTTTCTCTCATCCTTTCAGGTGGTCTCTCCTTAGTATCTGCTTCAGTAAAATAGGTAGAATTCTCTTCCTCCCTCCCACGAGTAGAAACTACTGCTTTTTATATGCGATAACTGTTATGCATTTAGCAGCACTGTAAAGGAATGAATAACATTGTCACCAAAGTATATATTCAGTTTCAATGTAATTTTCTTTCACTTTGCTATTTTTGGCTACATGCACCTGCATGAATAGGTGCAATCACACCAGTACAACCTTTTATTGAAGAAGAGCACACCAGGTTGGCTTTTTTGTCTGAAACCCATGATAATTCTGACTCTCACATGTAGTTAGTTTCCCTCTTAAAGCTTCTTCCCTCTTAAATTCCAGTTCTGGTTCAATAGCTTTGATTGGGCATCCTAACCTCTACACACACTGTTTCTAGTTTTCAGAGAAAAGTTGGAACAATGTAAAAAGGGAAAAGAAGGGAGAAAAAGGCCTTTTTCCAATGTATGATGAATTGGAGCAAATGTATGGGCTAACATCCTTTTCTGGTGGCATTCTGAAGTAACAGGAGGCAAAGAAAAGGCTCATATGATATATTTGTGATTCTTTTATAATAATATCTAATATTATATCTCATACACTTAGGATTCTTGTCACACAAAGACCATTCTACCTTATGGAGCTTTGCTTTATCTTGGTTCAGATGCCATACTGAAACTCTGAGAGACAAGCCTCTGTTTGACAACTGCCATTTTTGGACAAATACAGCTACTAAGCATCCATAGAAGTGTTAAAGGCCACATTAGGTGGGGCTTTGAGTAACATGGTCTAGGGAAAGGTGTCCCTGCCTATAGCAGGGGGATTGGAACTAGATGATCTTTAAGATCCCTTCCGACTCAAACCATTCTATGATTCTATGATTAGAACATAAAACTATGCATTTCTATGAAAAGAGCTAAAAAATGTAGACGCTGCGCTGCAATCTGTAGCAAGCCTCCTATAGCTTCTCCAAAGTGAACACAGTGAAAGGACCAAGCAGATCTTTCTTGCTCATCAAGTCTACTGATGGTCAATTTTGAAACAGCGTGATACTACTCACTGTCAACAGGGAATTGCACTGGTTGAACTTCTAGTTTATCTCATTATCTTAGGTCACAGACTAATTACTGACCAGCCAATGCCACCTTCACTGTTTGAATTGACCCATCAATGGCACCTCTTTATTTGAGCTGCCCGACCAGGAGCTGTGCCCAATTGCTGCGAGCAGATTGCACCTGTCTCTCAGAAGTAGTTAGGCAGTGAATCAGCCCAGCGGATCCAGGGCAAGGCCCTCTCTTCCCGCACTGCCAGTTTCTGAGCTGCCTCTTTCATGACCACATCGCAGCCACCATGACCTGGCCGCAGGGCGATCCTTCTACTGCGCCTGAGGCGGCTGGGGGGCGCAGGGCTACCAGCTGCCCACACCGAGATTGCTGCTGTGAGGGCCTGACCATTACTTCTGCAGGTTGACCTTATGAATTAGCAGGGTCAGGGGGAGACCCGAGGGCAGTCTGGCACACCATCATTGCCTGCAGAGCAGCAAACTAACTGAGTACTTGGGAAGAAGTAGACACTCTGCCCCACCTCATCTCATGTTTCTCTCGTTACCCTCTGATTTGATGAAATAGACCGCGGCAGCAGTACTTTGCTGTGGACTGCAGCAAGGAGTTCCATAGCTGAATGGTGAAACACGTGTTTTGCTCTTGCTTGACCCAGGAAGCTTTCCTTGTTTCCTTGTTCTGATAACTTAAGGTCATGCTCTCTGAAGCTAGACACGCTTTGCTCCATAGACCCATGGCACATTGTATTGTGGGTACACTCCATCCCCACACTCTGACTGATTAAAAGGTATCTGCCTCCCCTTCCATATTAGAGACACAATAAATTAAGTACTGTTCACCAGTAAAATTAGTGTCAACTCTGGAGATGGGCAGGAGGCTTATAGAACCTATGTTATAGTGAATGGGTACCCACCCTTTTCAGCCAAGAGCCATCTTCATAACCCCACAAACTGGGGTGGGTGTATGTAAAAAATAAATAATAAGCCAAACACCAAAACAAGCCAACAAACAAACAAACAAGAAACACCACGCAATAAAATAAAATAAAAAAAAAAAAAACAAACAAAAAAACCCCAAAAAACAAACCAAAAGCCCAGCCCCCACATTTAACCATCACAATGCCTGCTTAAAGAAAAATCTGGGGAAAAAAGTACAATCAGGAATAAATGCCACAGGAATTGCTGCATAGGAAAAGTGTTGAGCCACTGAAAAAAACAAAAGGATGTTGTATTGAGCATGTGTAGCAAGGTTTTGGTGGTAGTGTTACATGGGTGGCTTTTGTGAAAAGCTGCTAAAAGCTTCCCCTATGTTCATTGCCTCTCTAATATCTGAGGAAACCATACACAAACACTGAAATGAGTAGATAGAGAAACAACTCCCCACAATTAACTGCTAGAGGAGGGGGTCAGAAATCTGCACCCAGCAACCTTCAGCAATAAAAAATCCCTTGCCTAAATAAAGAAAAAATAAAAAAGAGAAAAGAAAAATGCCACTCCCCCCCAAAAAATAAATAAAAAAACCCAACAAAACAAACCGAAACAAGAACAAACAAACCAAACAAACAAATAAAATTTCCCCAAACCTCCAAACAAATGCAATGAACGTGTGCTATGGAGGAAAAAATATTCCACCCCTGAAGTCATGTCTAAATAAGTGAATTTGTCTTATGAGGAAGGGCTGAGAGAACTGGGGTGGTTATCTCTCTCTACAACTACCTGTAAACAGGATGGAGAGAGGAAGTTGCTGGTCTCTTTTCCCTAGTAGGCAGTGATAGGGCAAGAGTTATCAGCCTCAAACTGCGCCAGTCAAGGTTTAGACTGGATATTATGAAAAATTTCCTCACTGAAAAGGAGGTCAGGCATTGGAACAGGCTGCCCAGGGAAGTGGTGGAATCACCATCCCTGAAAGTATTCAGAAAATGTATAGATGAGGCCATTAGTGACACAGTTGAGCTGTGGACTTGGCAGTCCAGGGGTAAAAGTTGGACTTAAACATCTTTTCCAACCTCATTGATTCTATGATTCTATGAAACCTCATACAAGCTCACTAACAAATAGACAAAAAAAAAAAGCCCAACAAAATATAAAAGAACCTCCTGAAAACAACATTCCATACTTAAAGAAATAAACAAACAAACAAAAAAAAAAAAACAAGAGACGAAACAGAAGTTATCAAAAAAGCCCTTCTTCCCAAGTCAGAAAAATAAAAATGGTCAAAACCAGCTGTCAGAAATATCTGTGTCTCAAAAATACCTATTACCTGCCTGCTTCCTGTTTTCTTCACATCAAGGAGCTGACTAGAGGTGCTGGCAGATAATGAAATATCAGTACTGAATCATGTTTCATATGTAAGTGTACCTACAGGCTTCTTATAGCCCTAAAAGGATTCATAAGAAAGGAGATCATAAAACTCTTCAAAGTGTCTTCCCTTGTTCCACAATAAGGGATTGTAGCCTGGAAAAGTACTTTTACCATGTGTCTGCTAGGAACTTGCAGATAATAATAATAATACCAATTCAGGAATTCCAATTCCATAATAATGCCATCACCAAAATCTTCTAATTTAAATAAATCATGCCAAGTATTTCTCTTGCTTGACTTCATGGGGGTAATTCCTTGCCCAGATTTTTGCTACCAGAGGCATTTTAGGCACTTAAGGTCTACCAAGCTCCTCGGTGTTTCCTCATGAAGAAAATGTATTTCTTCTAGGTTCTGTGTAATATCTGCCCATCCAAAGGCAAACATGTTAGGAAAGGGTAGAGTTTGGAGGTCAGCTGGAGGTAAGGTAGGATAAATTAATTTTACAAATTTTAATTTTGCAAAAAATGATCTTTGATTCCTGTATATTGGCAACTGAATCATGCCCAGAGGTCTACAGTGAGTCTACATCTACCTGATAAAGTAAGCTGAGTATTTCATGAGAGAGAATGGAGAGAAACTGGTATTTTAGGGCATGTCTCATGTAACTATTCTGGTCATCTGCCTGTTTCACCACTGTCAATAAAGCAGTGACAAACTAAATGTAGGAATCGCCAGTTAAAGCTTAAAATTTAGACATTTACAGTCAGGTAAGTTTACTTTTTCAAAGGAACTTCATGATCTTTATTTGGAGATACTTACAAGTATTCTGTACCACATTTGCTACACCTATAAAAAACCCAGGTAAGCCCCATCTCAATAAGAATAAAGGCAACATGGAAACTGTGTAGGTTATGTTCATAACAAATGCTTTTTCCAGCAGATGAGGAGACATAATAAGAATTTCTGACACATTTTTCCATTGTCATTTCTGGAGAGTTTTAAAAACTGTAGAAGTCTCTGTCACTTCTATGCTACTTTGATTGTGTTCCACTTACACAGTTTATCAAAACAAGAGATTTTGTTGCAGGGTACAGGGGCTATGATTAACTCATAATTGAACCAACAGATCATTCTACAACTAAAAAATATACAGAACAGTTTAAAAAGTGAATGGGCTGGCTGCAACGCTCTGAACTGCCTGTAGCACTGTTCTGCCTGCATTTTATCAGAGAAAAATAATGATGTCAAAACCTGTGGTGAATCATCTAAAAGAAACATTGCTTATTCATGGGTCACACATACAGCAACCAATTTCAATGTATCCGCGAATAAAAAAAAATACTCTATAACCAAAACAGCATGGCTTGTTATAGACTTGGAAGAGGCAATGAAGAGCCTGCCCCACATTCATGGCCTGGTTTGGTGGGTTTTTTTTAGATCCACAGTTCAAAACTGAAAACTACAAGGGTAGAGAAACAAACCAACATTTCTTCTTTCTTTGCTTATATCTGCAAAGTTGCTAACATTCATGCTGGCTGGCTACTCAAATGTTAATCTCCAGTGCATTAGAAAAGACCATAGATGCATATATTTCAGAAAAATTCAATAATTTTCCACTAGCTGTTTCCATTGGTGTAAGTGCATGTAAGGGATTAGGTTCCTAAAATTTCACTATCAGGATATTTCTGGCAGAGTAACAATATTACTTCAAAACAGTAGGGTTCAGCACCTAAGTTTACAGTATGTCCCAGATGCTTCAACTGCTAGATTGCTATTTGTGTTTGTGCAACACTGGGATTTTATTCTTCTCTACACAAAATGTGAAATTGAAAGGGATATGAATTTCTGGCCAAAATTCTGACCTCACCCTCATATGTTTCTGGACCAATTTTTATTTCTATTTTTTTTCCTGATAACAGAGTCTACTTCAAAAAGAGTTTTAACATACAATTAATTAAAAAAAACCCCCACAAATCAACAAAGCAAAACCAAAGACAAAACCCAAACCAACCAAAAGTTAAGTGTGCGTTTGTGTGTGCATATATATATATATGTATATATATATATATAATCTAATTTGCTTAAGGGATTGCATTTGCCTGGCATTCGGTTCTCTAGATTTTTATAAGGTTTTTTTTTCCCCCCACAAAAAAAAAATTGGCAAATATCTACCTCCTTTTTGGGACATATTTTGGCCACATCCCCAGCTTCCTGCCCCCTGCCCCAGTTAAATATGGTTTCTCATTAGGGGACAGAAACCCAAAATACTGTCTTCACTGAGTGATAATACATGTCCTCACTGGGTCAGCATAATACAACTTCTTTTCTAGCCTAAGAAACAGAAGCACATGAATACTTCTCAGCTACTGATCTAATTCTGTTTCATCCAAAGGAAATATCATAGTGAAATTGGAATTTAAGTTGTCTCAGAGAGAAAAAGGGGAGAGATGTTAGCTGGTAAAGGATACACTGATGCCAAAAAGCAGGTTTCATGGCTGTAGAACAATTTAGTACTTTTCATAAAGCAGCAATAATTATTTACAATAAAATGTTCTTAATATTATTTATTGTGTTAAATAATATAATTTAAAAATGCTAATATGCAAGAAGCAAAAGACAGCTGAAAGCCTCTAGCTAATATGGCCATGTGAAAGTGGGACCTTTCTGGCATACAGAAAGTGGGACCTGGGAAAAAAATGCTATCTTTAGAACTCTAAGCCTCAAAAGCTTTGCCTAAATGTTGCATAATAACCTCCTTAAACAAATTTTAAGAAGCATATGCGTACCAACAAGTACTTTGTATATACAGGCATTGCCAGAATCATTCAGCTTGTCTTTCTTGATAAAATTGATCTGTTTTCAAACAATTTAGCAGACCAGTTTCTAAAAAAAAGCCAATGGCAACTGTGAATACTGATACCCTCCTTTAATAATGTACCCAGTTTATACAGATCTCAGCTCAGTTTCCTTCTCTGAATTAAGATAATTATATTCACACTTCCCATGCCAGGTGAATAACATCCACCTGGGGTAGGAAGAAGGGAGGGTAGTCGCCTAAGGTATAAACCAACAGACAGACTCCGAAAGAGACAAAAAGTTAAATCTTAAGGAGGACTAATGCCGGATACATTAAGTCCGTTCTGGAACTCAGTATCACGTACCTGCAGCATTGAGCTCTCCTAGCACTCTACAGGCACAGTCCGTCAGCATACATATTTCAAGAGCGAGATTGGTACAGCATGCCCAAATGGAGATGCATCTGGGACATTTCTGAGTGTACAGAACACTGACCTTCTAACACTGTAAAAGGGAGCTGTAAAAATTCACAATTTCTCCCGAGGCTATTTTGCTTTATGCCATGTCACAAAACAGCAAGCAGTTGTCTGTGATACATGCTGCGAGCCGCAGTTGGAGGTTGAAGAAGGCTTAATTTCAGTTACTTCTTGTCCAAAGATAGTTCTGTATGTTAATGCTTCTTAAGTTGGATTATACTATATTCAAGAATGTTTCCTCCAGATAAACCGTCCCACAAATATGGAATTGGAATTCTAGTTTTTATAGAACCATAGAATGGTTAGGGTTGGAAAGGGCCTTAGCATCACCTAGTTGCAAGTCCCCTGCCATGGGCCGGGGTGCTCCACCCTAGACCATGTCGCCCAAAGCTCTGTCCAGCCTGGCCTTGAACACTGCCAGGGTGCATTAAATGTATCAAATGAAGTAGGATGACTACAGTAAAACAGAACTTCACTAAATCTGAGCGGATTTGCATATATGTGGGACTTGGGTGAGCATGCAGAATTGAATGAGTACATCAACTTTATATGACTAAGAATGTATGCAGGTTTTGGTGCTGAAGGATTATAGTCACTGGAATCAATTCAGACACAAAACTTAAAATAAAAGACCAGCTTCTTTCAGTATCTGTCACAGGGGAATTTAGGGGCGAAGTGGTCACAAGGACAGAACAATGCCAGTCAATGGCATAAAATCTTGCTAAGCAGGATGGTCATAGTAGATGGATTGCGATTTCTGTTGTACCATGAACTCACACACAAACGTGTGTGTCCTGTGGAAAACATGCTGGCACCAGTCACAGCCTTCAAGTCAGTTATAGAAACTTTTTTGGGTCAGAGGACTCCAGCAGGTCCAAGTGCTGATATCTTTCTTGCCTGGTCTCTACACAGAGCTGTGGCAGATTTTTGTGAATATGTTTCCCCAAAGGACTGCTGCTGTCACTGTTTATTGCTTTCTAAGTCAAATCATTGGCATAAATACCAATGCCCTTTTTTTCAAGTCACCCCAGGCTAATCTCTTTTATTTTGGGTGTTTGTTGTTTTTTTTTTTAATGTTAACTGTTGTTACATATGTTGCTATCGCCTTTTGGTCTTTGACCCCCAGTGTATTATAAGGATTAAAGTTGCTAAGAGTTTATTTGTGTATCTTTGTTTCTTTCCTGTGCATGCCTAAAAAATGGAGTCTACTGCTTTTGGTTAAGTCTCCGCATAACCGTAATCTGAATTTTGCTTGTTCTACCAACACATATCAGAATCACCTAGTGTATTAAAGCTGGGCAAATGTAGTCAATATCTCACTTCTTTCAGCAGTGTTTCTGGGTAATCTTTCCTCTATGAAGTCTCAGAGTAGGGCAAGAATAGTATAAAAGTAACCCTTTTATACTGCTTTTCTTGCTATCCTCTTAGTTCCAATAAAAGCAATACACTCAGAAAACATATTTCCAGCTTACATAAAAGCTTTGTTCCAGTCTTAGCAGTAGTGAAGAAATAATTCTGTGATTTGCTTTGTTGCAATGCAAACCAATTTGTGTTTGGTTATAAATAGCTCTTACAGGGTAACAAAAATTCAGTCTACCCAGTGCCAATTCTAAAAATTTTCTAAGGACCAAAGAAGGTCCTCATACATAATTGTCGCCACAAAGAGTATTTAGTTTAGTAGATCCTCAAACCCCAGGGACAGGGGGCCAGACTGGCTTGCACATTGTGCGGTTAAGGAATGCAGGCTCAATTCAGTATCAAAATCTCATTAAAAAGAAAAGCTGTAGAATATAGGCAGGCAGGAAAAACCTCAATGGAAGTCCAGCAAAAATAGACAGGTCACTCTTTGTGGAAAGAGCTAAGGGGTATACCTTTTTTCTTGAACTTCACACCTAAATTAATTTGGAGTAATTGAAAAAGATTATAGAAAACACTTTCATATATTGTAGAAAAGTAGATTGAAGCAATCAAACATAATTATTTCAGCAAGGCCAGAAAAAAACCAAGTAATTCTCCAAACTTGAAGTCTAAGACATTTACAGCTCTTGTAAACCAACCAACTAAAAAAAAAAAAGGTAATGAAGTTATTGCCTAATCTTGGTAAAATGCTCTAAATATTCAAAACACTGTATAAATATTAATTCTTATTCCACCAAATGTTGAATGAACACATTGTACTTTATTTTTATTTATTCTAATAAGCTGCAACACTTGCTCTCAAAATCTGGCTTTTTTAAGCTTTGAAAGGGAGCAGAGGATTTGACCCCTGCTGAGAGACTGACTTTGCTGGCCAAGGTGACACACTGCTTTAATTTGCTAGGGCCAAATTATGATGTGTCATGCACACCATGTAGCTATCTAATACATGTCAAGGCAGAGCAAAGCTTGTATTTCCCTCACTTAAAGCACTGAAAAGATTCCAGTTACATTACTTGTAGCCTAAAGTAGGATAAGTATATTAAAGATGTTAAAACATTCAGTGCAAAATCAATTCTGCCTTAAGAAAAAAGAAAAAAACAATAAAATTCTGACAATGAAGTAATTCTTGAATAATGATCCAAATTTATACGTCAGTTGTTATTATCATGTTCTGTTGGTCAGCAAACAACATGAACTGTTCAAGAACTATTATTTTTTGTTATGAAGCTGAAGACAAAAATGCTTCTTTTAAGAAATTCTCATGATTGTGGAGAAAACATCAAGGTCTGTGCCACAACTTTACAAAAAACAAGAGTTCCACTGACCACAGAGATGCACAACAGATCATAAAAGGGAAAAGTCTTGCCCCATTTATTTTTTATCAGAATTCTGTAGAGAACTTACAATACTTCAATACATATACATTTACATCAAGAATTTTCTAAAAAATAGTAAATAAGAAACATGGTCAATCTATGTTAGAATGTATTCAGTAAATGAGCTATTACTTCCAAAGATGCGTCCTAAAGCATTTTCATGGTTATATTATGAAGCAACTAAAAAATGAAAAATTCCCACCAAATCATTAGCAAATGTTTTGCACAAAGAGTTCCAAATCTGCCACATGTTTGAAGGCAGTCAAGGGCTTATAACTCTGCACTGCAATTCTAGCAGTGGTACAGATGTCAGCTAAGCTCAGTCTTTAAGTTCAGATATGGTATTATTGTTTTATAATATCACCTGTATCTCAGTTTTATAATCAGCACACTGATAACTGAAGTGATCAGTTTTATTCAATATTTTAGGATTTTGTCATCAGTTGGCAATTTGTTTTATTAAGATAATGTGGGGTGTTGCTTTTTTCTTCTGTTAGCCCTCTTCCCTTCCCCTCATTTTTGTTCCCTCACTCTTCCTCACTGTTTTTCAGTCCCTCGAGTCTGATTAGATTTATGACATCTTCTATAGTGGCAGAGACATTAAACCTGAAGCAATGAACGGAGTGATTCCAAGGTTTTTAGTGTGTTTTTACAGAGGGAAGCTGCAAAGATGAACTATCTCCCCAGTAGAAAAAAGTTCCTCAGCCATGTTAGAAGACATTGCTAAAAAAATTGCAAAAAGAGGGAAAATCTATTTGCAGGAAAACTCCAGGCAGGAAAACAAGTCTCCTCTTGTGATTCATATCTTCAAGGAAACCAAATAAATCCAGCAATTCACAGGAGACACTGGGATATTAGCTATGTTACAGCTGTATGAACTACAGGCAATTTAACATAAAGTTATACTTGTTAAAGGCTTTTAAAAATACAAATATTTGGACCTTATACTAAAGAGTATGCTGAAGTTAATTTTACACTTAAAATAATGTAAAAAGGGAAGATATTTCCTTTTGTGTATGTGTGTGTTGAAACTAGACACCAAAGATACTAACAAAATTCTAATCACATTCAAAGCAATCTGTTTTGCACAGATATTGTACATGAAATAAAATGTCATAATATAACCTCTCAATTAAATTACCCCTCCTCTGCATCCAAAATACATTAAGTCTTCAGCTTCCATAAGACAGAATTTTTCTAGACGCCTAAAAATCACTATCAAGTGTCCTGTTTGCTCTTCTTCTTCCCAGACAGCCTATGCGATTGATAAGGGTTAGGATACCTATAGCAGTAGGAAAAGAAAATTATTTGAATGCAATGGGAAGAGATGGACTGATTTTTTTTAATTATTTTTTTTTTCCAGAGGTGTAACAGATCACCTGATTCCAGGCTGTTTCTCAGGTGAGGAGTGCTTCTGAAGTAAGGAACAGCAATTTGTTTTCTTCAGCTGTACACATAATTTGTAGCACCTCACCAGCTATTACATTTACTGTCCATCTGTATCTTTTACAGCCAAAAGATATCCCTTTGGGTTCTATTTTGTCCAGGTGTCAAAATGTTGAATTGTCATTCAGCGTTCACCTTACACAGCTGGAGAACGATAATCCAGAAATAAGAAATTTTACATGTCCTGTAGGTAATAAGGACTACAAATTCTGAAAACTTGTCAAAGATAGTAAGAGCAATCTCTCATCATATCTCTCATCTTTTGATAATATGTCTTCAATGTAGTATAAATTCCCCACTGAGAAGTCAGAATTAATACTTAAAGCACAAATTAATTAAATACTCTAGGGAAAGTCCTAATGACTGTTGTTTGTAATGGACATCTAGCATAAATTATTTAATAGACAAATTTGTTTATCCTTGACAAGTCTGCTGTAACTGTAGGGGCAGTGAGGCACTTGTAAAAGTTGCCCAGAGAAGCTGTTGCTGCCCCATCCCTGGCAGTGTTCAGAGCCAAGCTGGATGGGGCTTTGAGCAACATGGTCTAGTGGAAGGTGTTTTCACTAGATGGTGAAGGGTCTTTTCAAATCCAAACCATTTCATATTCAATGATTCTGTGATTCTTACACAAAACCTGTGAAAAATACAATACACGGTGTTTCTCTTCATCTTTCATGTAATATCATAGGATAATTCCATTTGGAAGGGACCTCAGAAAGTCTCTAGCCCACCCAAACAGGGCAGCTATAGATAAAGTTATAGAATGAGATCAAGTTGCTCAGGGCTTTGTCCAGGTGAGTCCTGAAAACCTCCAAGAATGGAGAATGCACAGCGTTTAGAGTCTGGGGTGTTCCAGTGTTCCATTATCTTCACAGTGTTGTTTTTTCCTTCTTATATCAAAGCAAATAATCTCTGTTTTAATGCATGACTTATCTGTCATTCTTCCACCGCAGTTCTCAGTAAAGAGCAAAATCCTTCTTAATACCCTATCTACAAATTCTGAGAGGCTGCTGTTTGTTGGTCCCAAAGCTGTCTCTTCTGCAGCTCCTCAGCCTCTCCTCAATGGGGAGCTGCTCAATGACTCCCAGTTGAGTTAACTAATGCTTTGTCAGCATTCGTCTTCCATCTGAGAGAACTTGATACTGTGTTTCAGATGCAGTCTAACATGTGATATGTAATGGGGAATAATCACTTCCACTGCTGTACTGTGTTCCTGTTGATAACACCTAGGATGCTGTTGGCTTTCTTTACTACCAGGCCATGCTACTGACACCTTGACCTCAAGGCCCTTTTCAGCATAGCTTCTCACCAGTCAGCCACCCTATAGCTTTGTTCCACTACAAGTTCATCCCCAGTTCACAACTTCACTTACATTCTTACTGAATTTTCCAAGGTTTCTGTGAGCTCGTTCCTCTAATTTGCCTGGTGTCTCCCAAAACCAACCCAAACCTTTAGTGTACAAGCTCTTTCTCCTAATTTGATGTTATCCGTATAGTTAGTACGCATGCAGTGCATTTCTTCTTCCAGATCATTGATAAAGATATCAGAAGTCACAAGATAGATTTCTGAGGAACTCCACTTGTAACTAGAGATTTTCAAATGTTGCTGAAGTCAAGGTAAGTGACATCTGTGGTGCTCTCTTTATCTACAGATACAGTCATTTCATCATGGAAGGCACTCAGTCTGGTTAGGTGTGACTTAGCCCTGGTACAACCATGCTCTTCTTAGTCCTTAATGTTCTCAGAAATGTTCTGCCAATAAGAATTTCTCCATAATTTTCTCAGGGACTGAAGTTAGGCTCTCCAACCTGTAGTTCTCCAGGCTGATCTTCTCATCATTTTCGGAAGTACATTTGTCTACCTGCAAGCACCAGGAATCTACTCTGACAACTGTGACCTTTCAAAGACAGACAAAACCCCAACACTTTCAAAGATAGCATTCAGCTCCCTCTGTACCTTCAGGTTCAGCCTATTTGGCATACACATATGTGTATACTATTCTCATGGAAATTCATTCAGCTGTTTGGTTGTAATTGCTCACCACTATTCTTTCTTGACATTTCAGTCAAGAAATTAAGATTATTTCACTAGGGATCTTACTGAAGTTTCAAACTAAGAATTTCTTTTCTTATCATTTTATTTGGTTGTGGCTCTCTGAACTACATCTGGGAGTCATTTACTAAGGGAAATTTATGAGAAGCTGAAGGTATTGAAGGGCACGAGATAGCAATCTACAAAAATATTTATCTTCTTTGGTATCCATGACTCCCAGTAAAAAGCACACTCCTGCATTGCTGAAATCAGTGAAGTTCTGCAGATATTTCAAATTGAGCTGAATCTTACATAGCTAGATACATCTGTGCTTGTAGACAGCTTTATGAATTAATTTTAATTTCTATCTTAATAGAACAGAATTTACTTCCTATTTTCATTCAAAGTAAATATTATTTGCAAAGAGAATGATCAGAGGCATGGGTGGAAGACTAGTAGAAGAGACAGTGTCATGGGTTCATGGTGGATAAGAGGTATAATAATTTCACTGTGGTATTATATGTGCCAAATACTCACAAATTTTTCTAAGAAAACTACACTGATTTTTTCCCAAATTCCTTTTTTTTTTTTTTAAACCAAAAATAGTTATAAAAATCTCTTAGGTCTTCTACCCCAATGTATTTCCCATCCTTATATAATATGTATATATATGGCCACAGATTCAAGAAGAAAGAAGGACAATAACATCATGTTAAAATATCAGTTATTATGCTTAAGTATTCTAAATTATACAAACTAAAGCTTTGACAGTGCTGAAAACATATGAAACTTGGTCTTTCAAATTCAAGGATTATTAACTAACATGTATTTCAAAAAACCATAAAAATATTCGGATTTAAAAAAAGCCCACAAATAACCAAAAGTTTGTTATTTTAATTGGAAAACTAGTTTTCCCTCTTGATAAGGAAATACATCAGTCCCTTATGAATCCTAATTATCCTAATACTATATGCACATATATATATATCTCAATATGAATTTTGTCTGAATATGACAGCAGGTGACATTTCCCTTGAGTATAGATGACTCACTGAGAAAGTACAGGAGATAATATCTGCTGGAGTTGTGGGTTTTTTTTCAGTGGCTCAGTCTTTTCATCGATTCAAAGCTACATGTAAGGAAATCAAAAGTTTCAAAGACCTCATGTGAACAAAAAGGCTGTGACTGGTTAATGAGATTAGTGAGAAAACTGTAAAACTCAGCCACACTTCTCTCCCACTTTCTTATTTTTCCAGTGAGAGTTTATCTCCTACTCTGATAGAACTAAATGAATAAGGAAATCCGTGCCTGCAGCCTCATACATAACAAACTTTTTTTCGAATATACAAGATAAGAAAAAGAGTAACAGTGATGCAAAAGGAAAACAATGACAAATGTCTATTTCATGGTAGCTGTATTCATTTCATTGGAGATCAAGCAAAAATTCTATTTTCCCATACATTTTAAAATGGAGGCAGTGTCCTGTCCTGAAGAAGGAAAAACTGCATTTAACAAGACAGTTGTTTACAGTACGTGAGAAAAGAGTACAAGACATGCTATTTTATTAATAACATATAGAGTTTATAAACCCATACTGCATGTCAAAACCATACATGATGAAAGATAATAATGTAAAGAAAATCAAACTTTCTCTGTTCTCAGTGGCTCAGTATAAAAGTTTGTATTGACACATATCAAAGATCTGATACAGACACACTGATGCTGGGTCCATTTACATTAAGCCTTAAAAAGTAAATGCAATGATAAAAAAGCTGGTGGCACACAAGGCATCTTGGATTGCAAAAAAATAGTTGTGTTTTCAAGTTTTCTGGTACAAACACAACTATCCCAAACACACCTGATAGCTTGGCTGTGCGGGCAGCTCATATTTCTTCTATGACACTTGTTTTTGCTTTGGGTAAGCATTCCTCATATTCTAACATGAAGAACAAGTCCCTGATTATTGGAAACTCTGAAAGTGCAATGTTATCATATGTTTTTTGAGTGTCTGTATGAAAGATGCACTCTTGTGTGGCTAAAATGCATATGCACCTGCAGAGTGGAATGGGAAAAATCTGTGAGGAATTCCATCCCACATGTTCCTAACTGACTGTATAAATTGACAGAAATAATTCTACGTCTGATAAATACCTGATACACAAATTTAGAATAAATATATTACACTAGAACTTTCATATAACCATGCATATAACCACTGTCATATAATGTGTATGTTTATGATTTATATAATGTATTTATACATATGTATGTAGATGTGCATTTTGCCTCTCATTTTCGTCTTTTAACTCTAAGCAGATGAAGAAACATGCATGTTCTATCTCATTGCTGTATAACTGAGCATTATGAGTTACTGTTTACTTAATCTTGGTCTGGAAGGGTACACTCTGATTTCAGTAACTAACCAAGGGGTCTGACTCCAAGTAAGACCTCAGCAGGCTGTGATTCACAAAAAACAAATTCAACTGCAGTTTCTTTATGGAGATGAAGCAGAGAAAGAAAAGTTGTTCTGCGTAATTTGGCTAATGCCTTCCTTGTGTTGTATATCAGATCTGTACAGAGAGAATGAAATAAGATTATTCTTCAGGCAACTGGGATGTGTTGTTGTTACTCCGATCAATCCATATTGCTGAAGAGAGCAGGGAAAATGGGATTATAATCAAATAGCCTTGTTCCTTATAAATGAAAGTGTTAATTAGCATATTAATAGCAGGACTTATGTACTGTGAGTGGTATGTTATATTGTTCTCAGCAGCACAGCTGAAGTGCCCAATAAGTTAACATTAAATTTAATGACTTGCTCTTCTCATTATGCTTGTTAGTATATGAAAAAAAATTAACAGAAGATATGGATTGCTCAGGGCAAAACACATTCTCCCCTCTTGTGGAACAGCAAGCTCCTCATATATTTCACATACATACTGTGAGAACTGAGCAACTATTCCAGCCTTTAGGTGAAAGTCATTGTCTTCCTTCTTCACCTGAAAGTCCTATGCTTTTCCAGAGAGGATCTAATTAATCTCTGAAAGACTTCCTCTCAGAAGTCTGGCTACCATCAAACACAGTTAAAAGATATTCAGTTCAACGTGCCTATCCTTTCCTTTGAGTAGTACATCTCTAAATGGCTTTCCAGGTGAGGGTCTTCACTGAGAAATTTTTCAAAACAAACAGGACTCCTTAGCAAAAATCAAGCACAGATAATGGTTTTGGTTTGTATTGTTGCAGTGTTGGGTTTTGGGTTTGTTTTTTTTGTTGCTGTTGTGTTGGTTTTTTTTTTTACCCCAGCTTCCAAGATCTTTCAATAGAAATACAAATAGTACAGAAAAACAAGACAGAATGTCTTCTCACACTAAACATGCTCATGTTGCTGAAAGGGGGTTGGGGTCATTACAATAAAATATCTAATTATATGAAAGTTAAAAAACTGAATTTATTATCAAAGTAAACATTTCTAAATATATTTGCCTTAGTAGTCTTTGGTTTATAAGTAAGGCTTCTGTCTTAATTTATTGAGATATTATCTCGGTCTTAACCTGAGAGTTGTCACATATTTCAAGCTGTGTAGCAGCACTCCCTTCTCACAAACATATCAGATTACAGTCAAATGAATCTATACAACTCATGAATGATGAAGATAAACAAAGGTAAACTTCAAGCTACTGTGATTCACGTGAACTTTGCTATACTGACCCCGTATTAACAACTATGGAATAAGTTTGTGAAAGAGAAGTAATTGGAATTCAGAGGGCATCTTAGACCACTGAAGGGTTCAGTAACCTTGACATTAATTTATAAACTGCCTTCGCTTTCAAAATACCATGCACAGAACAGAGACTATTCAAATAGCTTAGGGAATACAGCTGCTTTCATGACAACTCGTTATTTAAAAATAAAAATAACCTTGCTGTGTTGAGGACCTGCCATTAATGTTAGTAAAGATCTATCTGAGAAAGGATAAATTCTATTATATAATTGTGAGCCAACAGATGTGTTAATTTATTTTCTCAGAAAATAAGTTTCTATTAGACTATAGCAACATTTTCATTCACCTCTTTAGATGTACAATAAGAAACTAACTTTTCTTATTAGAATGTTAATTCTAATTGTGCAGGTTGTCTGTCCATCCTCATTTGAAACCCAATTAAATTCAGTGTTAGATCAGATTACTCAAGATGTTGTCTAGTCATGATTTATATTCCAAAATTTTCATAGGTCCCTTTTAGACTATGACTTCTCTGGATTTTTCTGTGGTTGCCTTAAAAAAAAAATAAAATGAAAGAACTGTGTACATTTTATCACTGTGTTCCCCATCCTACTGAGCTTTGGCCCAGTTACTTTAGCATTCCTTTTCTTCCAATATGTTTACCAATTTACCTTCTTGCATTTTCTCACATTCCATACCAAACCTAACTTCATCCCTGCACACCTGAGGAAAGTCTTTGTGTTCTTCTCAGCTGGCCCGTCCCAGATTCTGCCTGCTATGTACTCCTTTCTCACATCTTAGCTCAGTCAAGAGTTCCCTGTTCGGCCTACCTTCTGCTACTCCTGATCAACTTCTGCATATAAGGATGGTCCCTTCCTGTGTTCTGAGAGGGCTGCCCAGGAAGACCAGGCAGGTTTCTTGTGTTCTTTCACCCTGCGGGCAGCCACCTATAGGTTTCTAAAAACTGGTTCCCTGGAAAAATGAATTTCAGCTCTCCTGAAGTTGAGGATTGTAATTCTATTTGCCTTCCTCATTTCTTTTATGGTCTTAAGTTCAACCAACCTTCTGCAGCTGACATTTCTGTAGCTAAGGATTTTAATGATTAGTCCTAGCCAGCAGAAGTCTTTTTTTAGTCATCTCAATTCCTACATCAAGAAGGTGCGATCAGCACACTCCAAATATCTATCACCTTGCTTGCACTCAACCATTTTATTCACCCAGTAAATGTCACCGTGGTTAAAGTATTTTGTGAGTGCAAGGCCCTGTAATTGTGAGGCTTATACTGGTTGTCAAAAACCATCCTCCTTCTCTTTTTTGTTTGTAGGGGCCTTCCTGTATTTCACTATACTGGTGCATCCTTTGATCTCAATTCATAAACCACTGATCCCCTTACAACCTTTACTGGAACAAGCCCCCATGCTTTCAGACTGCATTTCTGTTTAAGATATAACCCCCACTTCCCAGGTTTTCTGTCACCCAAGTGCAAGACTGAATCTCAACCATCCCATCACCACAGTTTTCCTAGGTACTTACAGGGCTCTGGGCTAGCCCTGATGACCATTCACATCCCAGTTCTGTTCCCCTGCTGAGAGTTGCAGGACAGAGCTCTGTCTAAGGGGTGGCATGGTCTTGCTGGCCCCATGGCCACCCTCTGCTCCTTGCTCCCTCCTGTGTGGTAACCAGCCCTCCATAGCTAAATGATGCCACCACACAAATGGAAAAATGTACCTATGGATTTGGAAATGTCTCATTAGTACATATAACATTTCATGATACTGATCATAAAGGAGGAATTGGCACCTCTCAGGTAGATGGAGATCTCTCAGGTGTCAAACAGCTGTCAGTTTTTTAATTTCTAAAGACCACAGGCTGAAGATAAAATGATCTGGAGGTTTACTTTGACTAAGATGCAAAAAACCTAACGTAACTGCCAGAAAGCTGTCACTTCTAATTATTCTACTTCGTGAAGAGCCAGAAACCAATACAAATTTTTCACGAAGATCTTACAAAGATGTTTGTTTTGATACAGCATCCATTAGCAATGCATGCAAATGAACATGTACAAAATACGTTGCCTGTAACTGCTAGCTGTTAAAATGAGAGTGCCTGTTATTTAGTGTCCAGGCTTCCTACTTGACAAAGCCTTATATTAATGGATAAACTTACATGTGCATGCAGCCAAACAGACTTCATTCCCCTATCAGTATTTGAAAAGAAAACTGCTGATTAGGGCCTTTTTCCTATGCCATGTAATTTGTGACATGCAAGAAGTCTTATTTAGTTTTATATTTGTTCAAACTCTTTGCATGATTATGAAGTGACTCCTTCATAAATAAGAGTACTGCATATGACATTTCAGATAGCCTATAAATAAGTTAAATATAAAGGTAAGGTATATAAGGTAAAGTAAATTTATAACGTTAATCTGGTATTTATCTCTGAATTGTTCAAGTTTATTGAATGCTGGAAGCAGAAAAAAATGAAATGCTAAACTGGAATGAACAAGCATAACTGCACTATGGTTGGTCTTAAGCTGTAAGGCAGCCACGATAAATGTTTTGAGTTTCCACTCTCAGTTTCTTTATTTGCCTCACTATTAAATTTCAGAGGATTGTTTTCACTTCAATTATCATTCTGTGGAGATTGTTTCGAGTCTTAAAAAAAGAGTATCATGTTCTACGTGCAAGCATTGTCACGTGGCAGAGATAAGCATAACCCATCTCTTGACAAGATTATAGTAACATTTCCTTAGGGAAGTGTCATGGGTTCAGCAGCAGCAGTCATTTTTTCTCCTTCTTGGTAGCTGGTGCAGTACTGTGTTTTTGATTTTGGGCCTGGGAACAGCGCTGATAACACCA
>JARCZZ010015301.1:0-43955 GCA_030323915.1 Brotogeris chrysoptera
AGGCCCAAAAATCAAAAACACAGTGCTGCACCAGCTACCAATAAGGAGAAAAATGGCTGCTGCTGCTGAACCCATGACAGGCATGTGGGTCCTCTTGAAGTATGTAATCCTTTATTGGAAGAAAAACATAAAATTATTTGTATCAGAATATTTTAGAGAGATTTTACAGTTTAGGTTTTCATTTTTTGTGTGGGTTTTCTTGGAGTTTGTTTGTTTGTTTGTTTTTTTCTATCTAGTAAACAGAATACATTAGGACATCCTGCAAATCTATTAATATGCCCTGAGATATTCTGCTGAAGGAGAGGGACTACTTTCTGTATTCTGAAACAATGAATGGCAATTATACATTCCTCTCCCACAATAAAGTTGCTTCCTTTTTGTCCTGCAGTACTCTGAGAAGACACATTTTAAGTCTGCGTAGAATTGTGTCTTGTTTCTCTTTGGCTTTGCATCTGTGACATGAGAATATATTAACATTTAAGGTACAAGAAAGGTTGCTTTCTCTGGGAAGTTTTGTTGTCTTCCCATTTTTTCTTTTTATAAATACTGGCTTAATGTGAAAACTGGCCCAGGTAAGATGATTTAGTTCAGATGGAAAGTGCAATTTCATAATAAATTTAATTATCAGTTTGTTTTTATAGATTTTTTGTTAGTGTTTACGCAATATGTTTTAATATGTATATCACAGAACTTACCTATTGTGGTTAAGCAAGGGAACAAAACCTCACCAAAACCCGGTGCCTGGTGTGAATTATCTCATGTAGAGATGATAATTATTGTATTAGATGTAGTAGGATGGGAGGGGGACACGACGACGCAGATGACTTTCAAACTTCATTCCTAGAAATGAATAAAACCTTTTGGGAATTGTTTGGATATTACTTGTTTTCCTAGCAAACATGGACTCAGCATTTTGAAGCTGTCTGATAATGGTCAAAGGATTTTTTTTTTTCTCAGATTAGGAAATCCTGGTCTAGATTGTTTTTCCTAGAGTGTATCTATTTAATATTCTTTAAAGATAAGCTTTGGTAGAGAACCTTATACCGTGAAAATTTCATTTAGAGGATTTGCCTATAGTTAAGCCTACTTTTGATGAAAAAAATCCATTTAAAAGATATGTGGCAACTATAAAAAAAAATGTCTTGGAGAACCTCAAATCTGCATGAGTATTGGAGCAGGGAGGATTTGTACCTATGAATGTCATCATATTTCAGTTTATGATTTCTTTTTCAGTATTGTGACTTTTGTTCTCAACATATTGTTCAGATGCTATTGTTGGGTTTTAAGAAATGTTTCCCTGTATGCATTCTAGGACTCATAAGTCTCAACTTTTTCAGTCTCAATTTTTGGTGAGTGTGACCTTTGACAGAATAGTTTACTGTGTGATATAAAACTCAGTATTTAAAATAACTTGAGATATGACAGTGTCTTTCATTCCTCCATAAATTCCTGTCAGAATAGTTCTGGAAGCATTCTTCCTCATTCTGATTGAAACCATGACTAAGCTTAAGGTCAGGAATTAAAATATTATGCTGTTCCTATAAAAGTAGCTAAAGAAAAAAAAATATGTTGTAGTCCTAAATATTTGCTAATTGGACACCTATGAATGTTTCTTAGTGTCCGTATGAATGTCATGATTAATTTCAGGCTTGGAGAAGCAGTGGCTTTGTAAATGTTCTTCTGTAGAAGATGAGGTGAAGTGCTCTTTTTAGAAAGGGATACTTGAAAACCTGGAAGAGGAGACATCTGATCCAGAAGGTCTTGAAGGTAAAGGTAACTTTTCAGTGGTACTGAAAATGTGAGGAGGGACACTGAACGACTTTATATGCTCTTGACTGCTAGACTTACCCCTCATCCCTAATCCAAACATCAGGAAAAAGCCACAGAATTGTGAGTTTTCCATTGCAGTTAGTTTGCAAAGAAAGATTGTGTAGACATGTCTACTCTGCATGAATCTGTGTCGTGGGTTGAGCTATAGCAGTCATTTTTCTCCTTCTTAGTAGCTGGTGCAGTGCTGTGGTTTTGACTTTTGGCCTGGGAACAGCACAGATAACACCTGTGGTTTTAGTTGTTGCTAAATAATGTTTACTCTGACCAAGGACTTTCTGAGTCTCATACTCTGCCACGGAGGAGCAGAAGTCAAGAGGAAGCAGAGACAGGACACCTGACCCAATCTAGCCAAAGAGATATTCCATACCACAGCACATCATGCCCAGTATATGAACTGGGGAAAGCCACCCGGAAGGGCTAGATCACTGCTCAGGTTCAGCTGGGTATCAGTTGGTGGGTGGTGAGTGGTTGTATTCTCTTCCCTTGTTATTTCCCTTATCATTATTATTATTGGTGGTAGCAATAGTAGTTTGTGTTATACTGTAGTTACTGGACTGTTCTTATCTCAACCTATGGGAGTTACATTCTTTTGATTCTCCTCCCCATCCCTCTGGGAGTGGGGAGAGGAAGGGGAGGAGTAAGCAAGCTGTTATGTGGTTCTGAGTTACCAGCTCATCTTAAACTATGACAGTTCTTTGTGGTGCCCAACATGGGGCACAAAGGGTTGAGATAGCGACAGATCTAATCACAGTGCGTCTAATTGTGTTTGTGACAAGCATTTATTGTTTCGGACTAATAGTCACTTGTCACAATGGTGATTTATTGGCTCTCAAAGTTGTTGCCCATGATCTCGGAGTTTCAGCATGTCGTACCTTACTTACAGCCAGTATTTGCTGTCTTAGTGTTTATTGGCTGGGGGGCTTGAGCTAAGGTTCTTGTTTCGCTGTACTTTATGGTAGTGACTTGTAATGCAATAGTCTCATTGATCATGAAACTGATCTGGCTTACATTCCCAGTGTGGTAACCACCTCTATCCTTTGGGAGGTATACAATGGAAGTGTTTAGCAATGATGCTACATGGTGTGGAATATCCCTTTGGTCAGTTCAAATCTTCTGTCCTGGCTGTATCCCCTTCCAGTTTTCACTCACCCCCAGCCTACTCAGGGGAGGAGGGGAGAGGGCAAAGTGAAAAACAGCTAAAACACTGGTGTGATGCATACACTGATCAAAACCCAGCACTGTATGGGGTGCTATTAAGAAAAGTAACTCCACCCTAGCCAGTGCACTAGCCAAAATCCCCTGCTCAGAGCAAGGGAGCCCCGATCTAGACACTGCACTGAAAATGTGTCTCACCAGGGCTGAGCAGAGGGGAAGAATTGCCTCCCTTGACCTGTTGTCAGTGATGCTCCTGCTGCAGTTGGGATGTTGTTGGCTACCTTTGCTGCATGGATGCATTGCTGGCTCGCAGTCAGCTTGTTTTACAGAACCCCAGATCCTTTCCTGCAAAGCTGCCAATCAATATATCAGCTTTCTTGTTTTAATTGGCTACAGTTTATCTGCTCTATGCCAGTTGTTTTAGACTGATAACCTAATGTAACTCCATACCCCCGAATTTCTTGTTAAACTCCCATTAGCTTTTTATCTGTTGGACAGTTCCAACAAAATTTTCAGTCTTTTAGCCATTCCAAGTAACAGCTAGCAGTTTGCCAAATAGCCCATGTACTGGTTGACTATGCGCATAGCTCTGAACTAGCCAGAGTGTGAGTAGCTATTGTCCAGTGAAAAGAAACCCTTGGTTGAAGGAGCTTCTATTAAGAGAGCTGTTTATGATGCTGAAGAGGAAGGCAGGCACTGGTGGTGCAGAATGAGTTGGTAAAGTTGTGAAGGTTGTGTGCTGGGAGACTCGGTGCATGAGTCTGAAATCACACTTCATTAGTTACTCCGCTCACAGAACAATTTGCTAAGCTTGTTCCATATATAAATATTTAACTAAACCTCAAAGCTGTTTTCACTGCAAAATGTGTAAATGCTTCATTTACTCCAATAGATGGTGCTCTCTGCATTTATTTTAGAGTTTATTGTGACAAAATTTCTATCGAATTCGGCCTCTGTTGTGCTGGAAATTATTGAGGATACCTTTGTAATAGAAGTCGTTAATGCAGCCCTGCTCCTGAGGCTTTCGCATTTACAAATAATTTGCATAACATTTCCACATGAGAGGTTAGAGAAATCACAGCTTCTCAAGTAATGTTTCATAGTATAACCTGATATGTTAAACCAATCCCAGTTATTTTACTATTGCTAGAACATGCATATTAGATTAAAAAAAGTTACATTTTATTCAATGCAGTAACAACAAAGTTGACTTTTTAACAAGAATATTTGCAAATTCCACTGTTGTAATGATTCTTTATGAAAGATATGGGGCCTTTGCCATAAATATTTATATAAGGTTATAGAAAGTTGCATAGAATATGTGTATAACTATTGCTTCTAATGTAATATATGGACTGTAATGTTAAAATCAGCGAGAAATTATGCTTCACAATTCTGAAGTGCATCCTCAGATTTGTTGCAAACTTCATATTGCAGTGTTACACTTCTCCATTTGTAATTGATTTGCTACTTCTGTACAATTAAAAGCATGAAAATTTTTGAGCTTTTTTTGTCTTTTTTGTCATGTTGTTTCCATGGAAGGTGCTTGCGAAGACAGAAAAACTTTCAAAGATAAGCATACACTTTACATGCTTACAAGAATCGGTGACATATTGCATGTAACTGTTTTACACAGGGTCTCAGAACAAATGACAAGCTCAACCTGAAAGATGTATCTAATTGCTGTCTTCCTGCAGGCAGCAATTGCAACGGTTCGTGATCAGTCTCTTAGGTACAGGTATCACATGTTTACTGCTTTGTACTATTTTGGCCATTTTGATACAGCTAATTAAGTTATGTCTGGGGTTTGAGTAAGAAAATAAAGAGTGGGAGGAGTAGTTAGAAAATCTGAGGAAGGAACACAGAATGTGGAAAAAGGGATGTGTGTATTATAGGCTAGAATTAGATAATAGCTGGGATTGGAAGGTATCTCCCTAAGACATCTAGTCCAGCCCACCGTTTAGAGCAAGGCTGACTTTGATGTTGGATCTGGCTTTGCAGTTCAATCAATCTGGTGACTCAGTCTTCATCCAGATCTCCCTGGGCAACCTGTTTTGGTGGTTGGCAGACATCGTGAATTCATTTTTTCCAGATAGCTAACTGGAATTTTCCTTATTGCGGTTGGTACCTGTTGTCCTTCTTTTGTTGTGTACTGCCAAGAAAATACTAGTTCCAACTTCTCTGAAACCATACACTGAGTAGCTGAAGATGGCAGTGAGATCCCCCTTTAATGTTTCCTTCTTTAGGCTGAACAAATACAGTTTTCAATCACACTTGCATGTCTCATATTGGAGCTCTTTTGTCATCTTGGTGACTACTATGTCACAGGGGAGTGTGAACCTCCCAAGATTTTCATGTGATGGTCCACATCTCTTATATTACTCTGCTGTTCTTGTTCTGCAATATGGAGCTTATTTCTACTTTTAATATATGTGTGAAATATTGCTCTACCCCATGTGAGTAAATTTGTTCCTGACTGTGTTGCCCATAGTGCTGCTTTCTTGAACTCTTGGGTATTAAAATAAAAATCCAAACTAATATTGCTGTTAGAAACCTCTCTAGGACTTAGCTGCATGAAATTAAAATGCACTTTATCACTACCAAAAGACATTTTTAGTTTCTGCTTTAAAATTAAAGAAGGCAGCATGCATGTTTACAAAAAAAAGTCTCCTTAATTAATATATGCAAGAGAAATCTGTATTTTTCTCTGTATATATCTGTTCATATATACATATAAAATATATATATACGTATAATATATATACATATATGTATATATATACACATATATGATCATCTCTACCGACTTGTTCAGTAAGAGTATTTCTAAGTTATTCTGGGTAGCATAGGCTACCAGCTATAATCTGAAACACTGCTATTCTTGTTTCAGTGAGTATAAATGAATAGTCCAACATTCAGGTTTGATTCTTACAGATAGGATATGTTTATCACTGATGAATAATGGTAACAGTTCCTTTCTTAAAGGCTCAGTATACATAAGTAAGTAGTGCTCCCCCACCATTTTAAGGATTATTTTATGTTGTGATCAGAAATTAGAAATTCAGAATTTAGAAATTCTAAAAAATTTTGCACCAGGATGTGTGCTATGCAATTTCCAGTGACTCAGGATACTATCCAGGTTGAGAAACAACCATGAACTTAAAAGATTTGTTCTCCAATTCACCTGTAAGTGGTTGTGCTGGATCTTCATAAACTATCTCCAAAATAGTTCCCTTTAAAACCAAGGTAAAGCATGATGGAAACTCCCAATTCCCATCTTTTTAACTATTTGCATGTATATTTTCTTTTAAAATCTTGCCAAAATTTCAGCAGATTAAAAAGGCCTCTTTCCAGCCTGCCTTTTGTTTTGTTTTTTCTCTTCCACCCTAAACCCCACCCCATTTTTGTGTTTCCAAAATTAAGATGTATAACATCAGACTCACGGTCAAGGTTAACCTGACCTCTCATCATGTAAAATTTGGTTTGATTGTCATATCATAATTTATATAATAAAAGGCCAGACAAGACAATCTTCCTAAAAGAATTTTGCCATTGATAAAAGCAGTTTGAAGATGTAGAAATGGAGTGAGGAGGATGTGAGGCTTATGCTGGCATTTGAGAAGTTGGACAAAAACAATGTTGAGAACTCTAGTTCCTTGTAGAAAGCTAGAAGAACATTTATTATGGTTTGAATTAATTGAGAAAGACATTTGCATCCACTTTAGAACAGCTTTACCATTACAGGTCTTTCACAGCTGCTAATTCTCATTCTGTTGCGGCAGTGCTCTCATTATTACTTTACAGTCACATATTTTGTGGAAAGAGTGATTTCCAAAAGAAGTCCACAGTGTGTCATTCTATGTTCCAGCATAAAAAAGCCACATTGTATTAGACAGAAGAAAGATAATTCATGAATTTCATTTTGTCTCCCACAGTAAACACCTCATGTCTTTCCAGGTATGTACAGTTTAACTGTGAAAAAAACAGAGACAAATGTTCATAAAATATTATCATCTGAAAAGTATACATTTGGGAACTGCTGATATCTGTCTTTGGAAACTTCAGTACTGTGAATGAATGTTCAGAAAATCTTTCTGTGGATTGCTGAGAGAAGTAAATACCTCTGAAACCACATCTGGTGTTAGCAACTTTACCTAGGAAAATCTATTTTTTTATATAAAATAACAGTTAAAATAACAATGAGATTAAATTAGGTATTGTTTAAATGACCTTTTAAATGCCTTTTTATCATTCAAATTACCCATATCTGTTGATACACTAGCAAGGCAAATCAATCAGAGGAATTATTGCATACATCTTTCTTTATTTTACTTAACTCTTTAGTGAAGCATAGAGAAGCATTTTGGAAAAGCATTAGAAACTGATTCAGTATGCTGCATTTAAATATGATTAAAGGCTTTTAAATAGGTACCAGCTACTGTGGCAGAGTACCACAGATATTTCTCATAATGATTTGATGAACAAATATTGACATTTAATTTTCTTTCTCTTGTTCCTGTACTCTCCAAGTCTTGCACATGCAATATTGCTAAGTTTGCTCATTCTTACTACAGAGATTAACCAGTTGGTATGAACATTATGCAAGTAGAGCCAGGTGATATCACCCAAAATTGCATGTTTACAAGAAGTTGTCAGACTACTACTGTGCCATTAAGATTATATATCTGTTTCCCCTAGCAAAAAAAATCTTTCACCTAGCAAAAAAAAATCTTTCACTTGGTAACTTGGATTTTTGCTGAATTTCAATTTTTAGGGAAATGAGTCCTTCTGCAAACTATAAACTGGGAAATTGACTCTCTCTAGAAGATGTCATTGTGGCTTTTTTTTCTGGTGCTATAAAAGTATTCTCATTTTATCTTTGCTTAAAACTCCAGATACAAAAATTAATGAAAACCTCTCTCCAATCTCATATGTTACTTCATAGTTAATTATTGAAAATTAGTTTTTACAGGTATCAGTCTGAATATTTTGCTGAGACTAAGCTGTATCACTAACTTAGGGATGACATGAAAGATTTCTGCAAATGATTTATGTGAACAAGTCTTCTCTGAGGATGATCCTTTAAACCTTCTTTCTGGGACTGGGATTCTCATCTGATATTCCTATGACATCCATATTCCTTCTTGGGGAATCCTGTTTCTTAAGCTTCCATCATTAAAATTGAGGTAATATTGCACTTATGCATATGCAACTGTCTGTCTTCTGGACTTCCAGTGTCTTTCTTGAAATATGATTGTTCATACAGCTTGTTCTATATTCACAGAATCATAAAATCAGCTAGGTTGGAAAAGGTCTTTATGATCATCAAGTCAAACTACTACCCCAGGACTGCCAAGACTACCACTAAGCGTATCACTGAGGGCCTCAGTACTATATTTCATGTATGGTAACATGATTTAAGTCAGTATCTTGATTGATGTTCATTTCAAGTAATTAATCTGGGTTTTTTTTCCGGAAAATGTATTTACTTCATACTATTGCTGTTCTTTGCTCTTCTCTACATATAGTTGCATCTTATTTTAAACAATTTCTGATCTTTGAAATAACACTGCGTTTTGATTCTTTCTTCCAAATAAAGCTCTTCCATCTGAAAATGCATAAATTTTCTGCTCCTTTCTCCTTACTATTAATATGTTGAATAGAAGTGGTTACAAAGACCTATGCTTGCATAAGCTTACCCAATGCAACCATCCAAGTTAACAAAGAATCTTGATCAGAGTTTTGAATGTTTTCATAATTAATTCTGTGTCTACCTTTTAAGTATTTTCATCTAAAATGTATTACCCTAAAATCTTTGAGAGATTCTCATAAGATAGGATCAAATCTTTCTTATATTTAACATATACTTCACCAAGTTCTTCCCAAACTATAAGTTTTATTATTCCAGTAGTTTCCTAGGAATTTCATTTGTTAAGCTGATTTATAGTTTCCTCTGTCCTTTTCTCCTTCTCCCATTTCAAAGATACTGTAAATATTTGTTTTCTTCCAGGCTTTGTCTGTTGGCTCTACAGCTTAGCTGTTAACAGCTCTGAGACAGTCTCATAGGTTTGCAGAGTAATTTTTGACAATTTTCATGGCTTACAGCTGATTTGAGAAAATTTACTTTATCTAAGCAGTCTGAACACTAGTCTTTCAATATTCTAGTTTATATTCTTACTCCTTTATTCCTGTCTGTTGTATCAATCATCTGTTCTGTATGTCTGTGATTTAGATCCAGTCACAGATTGGGACTGATGTAATAGGGAGCAGTTTTAAATGTATTTCCTGTAACCAATGAATGATTCATATTCCAGTCAAGCCATGGTCACAGTTTCTCAAAATAGAAGACTTAGTTTTACAAGATTTGTAAGTAAAGCTCTCTGTTGCAAGACTTTTGGTCCTGCCCTTTTGCTCCAGCCTTTGCACAGATCTTTACAGCTTTTTACCATCCCATTCTGAGCCATCGGGCAAATTTTCAGTCTGAGCCCTTTTCTTTCTTTCTCTAAGACAATTGTCTGTGCTGTACCATGGAATTATCTCTCCTTCAATTTACTTATTTCTTAAGTGGAGGTAAATTTGGGTCCATCTTTTCCCTTGGTATCTAGATTCTCCATGCCCTGAACAAGGCCCTGAAAAAAACCGAGCACAAACTGTCAACCAGCCAGGTAATGGACTATAGAAAAGTCTGCATGCAGTAAGAACAAATTAAGTTACCATGGTAGGAGAATTTCTGAACTTCTGAGAGCTTGGCTTTGAAGCTTTCCATACAAGAAAGCTTCTATGCATTCTATACAAAAATTTTTGATACGATGTTTTACAAGTTAGTGTACTAACATGTTATGGACATTTCATTCATATTTGAAACAATTTTTGATACAGTAAATGCCAATCTGCCTCCTGATTCCAGAATATTTTTTGCCATTATTGTAGCTTTTGATTTCAATATAGATGAGTTACAAGCCGATTACCTTCAAAAAGAAGTAAAATAAGGTACTACCTCTCATGTAAATAGAAAACAGGAGATTGCTGGGATGTCAAAATGGTAATTTGCACTAGAAAGATTTTGCTTTTCAGAAGAAAAATTAAACCAAGATAATTTGCTGTAAAAAGTCTAATTTATGCAAATATTTTCTGTATAGCTGTTGCATGCAAATTCTGATACTTGCTGGAGAAAGAAAGGTTGTCTTTTTTTCGTAACTCAGTATTTTTTATCATATGTAGTAATATATGTTCTGTCTTATTACACTTCATAGATGACAATGCATTTTCCAGTGCTTATTATATGATTCTCAAATATAATAATTTTGAAAGAAATAATGCTACATAGCTTTTATTTTTCTTTTCCTTTTTGTATTTCTTGGTGTACTAGAAGTTTTTAAGTGTCAAATTGATTTTGTTGCCTTTTAAATATAACAACTTTTTCATCATCTCTCAGTGACATCTTTCTGACATGGAAACTGTTATTAGGGGTGTTTTCCAAGTGGAGACAGAGAAAGGCAAAATAACCAGCTAAAAAAAAGAAAAAAAGAAAAAAAGATAATGTAAATGAAAAAGATAAAAGGCAGCTGTCTTGGTCCTCATTTTTACAACTTCTCCAACATATCAGTGATTTCCCCTTAAGGCAGGTAACTTGCCTGTGCATTCATACGCTCTGAATTAGGCATTGAATCAATACCAAGGCACACAGGCTTCTGGTCCATATGCTGTATGGTTATGTGGTGACCTATCAGGTTTAGGAGTGGGACACAGGTTTTTTAATGCTTAGTTTTTATATCATTATTGTTGTTCTATCATTTATTAATATTTCACAAAAAAACCCAAACAACTAAACACAAAAGAACAGACCGCACATGCCATTCATGTTCACAGATATGCCTATAAAAGTATTGGATTCAATAACAAGCTTGTATGTAAGGATGGTGTCCAAACACATACAAAAGGAAATTAAGACAATGTGTTAACAAATTAAGCATTGAGACTGTAGCAGTGCTTCCCTGAAGCACTCTGTGTTCTTTTCTACTGGTTGAACTGGTTCAGGTGAGAGAGAATACATTCTGTATGTTCTTTTTGGGTGTTTTGTGTGATTCGTTTTGGGGTGAAGAGTGAGTAATCTGTCTTCTGTTGATAAAATGACTATATTTACTAAGTGGAAAAAAAGTATGACATTTTAATCTGTGACACCACTGTATGTGTGTGTTACTCTTACCCCTCATACTCTTTATTCTTTATTTTGCATTGTATATGCTATGTGCTTTTAACTTAAAGAAAGATGCTTTCTGTGCATTTAGGCTAGCAGCACAGGGAAAATACTATAAAAACAGTCACAGCAGTTAGGCTGAAAACAACAAGGAAGCATTCAGTAAAAAAATTTTGGTAAAAATGTTATAAACCAGATATTGCGTTATCACCAATGTAACTTTTCAGTCTTCTGAGTGACAGTCCAGGGCAAACTGGCAGCATTAATTGACAAGTAAAGTAGGTAAGATTTACCAATCCATCACTGTAGAATTACTGCCTTGTTAGTTCATTCAAAATCCAAACAAATATTTCAATTTAAAAAGGGATGTTATATTTCTTGTCAGAGGCACTGTGCTCTTGGCATTTAGTATTTTAAATTACACTGGTCAGTTCCAAATAACATGAAATATTAGTATTTTTTAAATCTTTCTTCAGTAACAGAAGACAATTTACAAACTGAAGGAAGCTAGGCAAGTAGGCTTGTATTAGTATCTTTCAAGGAGGCTCCAAATCACTCTCATTGTATATTTTCTGCCATGATTTTAAACACCAGTGAAAACATAATGAAGATGATTTTTAGTAATTTGCATGAGAAAACTACAGTCTCTCTGCCATTTAATAGTTAATATTGTTAAAGATAAGGCCAATGTTCAGTGATACCTGAATCTGAAAAAACCTGGGATGGGTTTCCGTTCTAAATTCAAAGACACAAAGTTGGAGTTCAGGATAACCTGCAGCAGTATTCTGTAGCTGCCACCTATTGGCTCACATTCTGGAGTGGTTGTAATCTTAAATCTATATAAGTGGCTGTCTTCAGTGTTGCAGAGAAAGGAAATTTTACTTGATTTTTAAACTTGTTTCCCAGAATCCCTGAGATAACTCAGGCTTATTTGGTACTTGTGTTATTTGGGGTTTAGGGGTTATTTTTAATCAAGCCTGTAAAGCTTATATCACATCTATAGCATGATGCCTGTTTCAGTCTGCATTTCTTAGTATATTGACCTTTTCTTAAGGTAAAGGGTGTGAATGTGCTTTGCAGTAAATTCACTGGTACACAAGTGAATAAGAAGGTTATAAATCTATAGCTCTCTGACTGTGAAACCACTAAATTTTACTAAGATGTAAGCAGGATTTCCTGGAGGGAGGTGGACTCCACAGTTCTTTCTTTAAAAATAAGGAGACTTCATGGAAATATTAGGCTAAAACACTTCTCTGGCTTAGGTAAAGGATTCCATTTGTTTGCTGGAATTTGCACTACAAGAAAAGACTTGGAGCAACCATTATGTTCAATTTCATTCCTCATCCTTGCTGAAGCCCTTTCCCATCCTAAGTACTTCCTTGGACTTTTTTAACACATTGTAATGTAGTAATGTGCTCTTAATGGGTTGTATTTGCTGTATATATTTTGCTTAATAGGTTATATTTTGCCCAAATCAGAGGAGAGGCAACAGGTAGATTCTGTAGTTACAAAAACTGGGAAGGAGAACAAAAGTGTGGGTTATTTGTTAACCATTTTGTCATTCCTTTCAGTATCTTCACATTTTGAGCATTTGTGAAATTCTGTCATTAAGTATCTGGGAAGGTTGTCAAGAAAAGCTTTTTTTAGTATGACGCCTTTTAATAGTGCCTTCATTGAGATATTATATCATCCATCTTGAAACAAGTAAACAACTTAGTGAATTGTAATTAGGAGGCAGAATGTATAGAACCTTCCCAAATTATAGTTATCTCACAGCAGCAATTTATACATTCATTTAATTTTTTATAGTATTGACAGTGAGACTCAAGCCTTATTGGCAATCTGATTATGTTGTATAACTGGTAGCTTTTCCCCAAAATCTGAGTTAAATATACTGAGGGGGAGAGAGGGAAAGGGGTTGTTGTTGGTTTTGAATTTTTGAAGTATACTTTATATTTCCTGAAATATTTGAAGTATTATTTTGAATTGTTGTGCGATCTCTGTGATAAGAACTTAAATGTGTGGGCAGTCAGACGAGATATGTCACAACTTAGGATATAAGAAGAGATTGTTGGAAAAGAACCCACTTTTCAACACTTTATAAGTGTCCTGGTTTTGGCTGGATAGTTAATTTTCTTCCTAGTAGCTGATACACTGCTGTGTTTTTTGAATTCAGTGTGAGAATAATGCTGATAAAACACCAATGTTTTATTGTTGCTGGGTAATGCTTACTCTAAATCAATGACTTTTCAGCCTCACATGATCTGTCAGTAAGGTGGGGCACAAGAAGCCAGGAGGGAGCACAGCCAGGACATCTGACCCAGCCTAGCCTAAGGGATATTCCATACCACAACACTTTATGCTCAGTATATAAACTGGGGGGAGTTACCCAGAAGGGTCCGAGCACTGCTTGGGTTGGGCTGGGTGTCAGTCAGTGCATGGCGAACAATTGTATTGTTCATCACATGTATTACTTGGGTTGTATTGCTCTAATTTTCTTTATTATCATTATTATTATTGTTGTTTTGTTGTTGTTGCTATGTTTGACTTTATTTCAATTATTAAGCTGTTCTTATCTCAGCCCATGAGTTTTGCCTTTTTGTGATTCTCCTCCTGGTTGGATTGGGGGGAGTGAGAGAGTGACTGAGTGGTACTTAGTTGCTGGTTGGGGTTAAACCATGACAATAAGAAATACATCCAAACTGAAGTTTGGCACATAATCTGAAAATAAATGTGGAGACTATAAAGCAGTAATAATTTTCTATTTACAACTCCATTACTTTAATAGTGGAAAAAATGTTTATATTCTGCTTTCTTTTTTACACAAGTTTTGTTTAATACCATGTATTTAAAAGCATAGTATTAACATTCGAGTAAAGATGAAGAAGTCAATGAATATTTAATACCTGATTAAGAAACCAGAACAGACAAAAGAAAAAGTCTTTTGACTTTACAGACTAGTAGTGAAGCATGTGACTACCAAATAACTAGCGCATAAGAAATTCTGATGCATTATATAACAAAAGGAGTGTAATTGATAAGGGAAAGCTTAGACAACAGAGTTTATCAGAGGAATGGACTGGTTTTCATGTAAGAGATTAAGGATTCTTTTGTATGAAAAAAGATGATTTTAGGGACAGTACACTGGAGATCAATAAACTCATAAATGTTGTAAACAGTGAACAGCAGTGTATAGTTAAAATAATCAAGCCTGATTCTTACAGTCAGTTGAAATCACTTAGGATGATGTCAACTGAAAAGCCTCTTGCTATTGTATGTATTTAGTGAAAGTGATCTGTTTTTTGCATTTGGGTACCAGTTGCTGTTATAAAGCTGATGTAATAATACAATCTTATAGAAATTCTGATGTAACGCTATTACAATAAGGGTTTTAATGTTGTTCCTTTATTTTTATTTATGTTGTACCTTCATGTGGATGTATTTTCTTAGACTTTTATTTAAGAGTATGAGATGACTTTTTCTCCACATTCTCCATGAGTGTCTTCTTTCTCCTCAACATGTTTAATGTCTGATTCTGCTTCATTCTTTGATTTATGATACTATGCCCAAATCTGGCAAAAATTAATATTTTAATCTCACTACCTCTGCCTCACTTACATTCTTGTAATATAAGAATGATGTAATCTGTGTTCTTCCACATGTTCTGGTCATGCTTTCTATCATTCTTTGTTCATCACCTCACTGTCAGTCTTAATTATTTTCTCTTATCTTTCTAATCTATCTTCCTCTTCCCTACCTCAGTTTTATTTTTTCCAGCATTTTCTCTCACTCACTTAATTCTTTAAGACATTAAATATTTAGTAAGCTAGAACTGCTTCTCATCAAAATATGTAAGGGGTTTATGATTTCTTTTTAAGTGATGTAGCCTAACAGTGATGGTCTGGTTCTCAGTCTAAGGTTTGAAATCTTTCCATTTCTGTATAAATAAGGACAATGCTATTCAATGAAACTGTTTCACTGTGGAAAGGAAACATTATGTCTTTGGTACTAAAATAATTTTGCTTGATTTGGCCTAAATTACTGCAGTAAAGTACTTCTAAATTTTATTTAGAAAATTTAGTAAATATCTTGTTAATCGAACAAGCAAAAGTTTTGTTCTATGAAGTAAAATGAACATAATTGCTAGAAGTCTCTAAACACTTTTTGAAGGTATTTATCACAGAACTACCGAATCATAGAATGGTTGAGATTACAAGAGTCTACCATGGCTTATCTAGTCCAATCTCCCTGCTCAAGCAGGGTCATCTAGAGCACATTACTCAGGATTGTGTCTAGATGGCTCTCAAATATCTCCAAGGAAAATGACTTGACAACCTGTCTGGACAACCTATTCCAATGCTCAGTCACCCTCACAATAAAGTTTTTCCTCACGTTCAAGTGGAACTTCCTGTATTTTAGTTTATCCCCATAGCCTCTTGTCCTATCACATGGCACCACTGAGAAGAGTTTGGACCCATTTTATTTTAAAATAAAACATTTCAAAATCAAAATGAAATGCTAATAATGCCTTGAAATTAACTTTCAACAATTTATTCATTCAAGAGAATTTGAAAGATTTTTTCTTGCATTGGTTTTAATACACTTGTTTGTTGGCTGAGATTGAACGATTGAACAAGTTTGATTTACGACTTAAACCACGACAGGTTACATAGGAATTTAAAATATTATTCTGTGGACATGCGCTGACCAAGTTGAGGTAACATGCCATACATTCCTGTTCCTTTGGAAATGAGTGTTTTGGAATCCAGAAATAAGGAGCTGTGGTTTATTTGCTAAGAAGGTGTTGTGGTTTAAGCTTCTCATGCAGTTCGCTCACTCACTCCACCCTCTTTCTTCCCCCCAGCCCCCAGGGGGATGGGAAGGAGAATCAAAAGAATGCAACTCCCACAGGTTGAGATAAGAACAGATCAGTAACTAAGGTATAACACAAACCACTACTGCTACAACCAATAATAATAATCACAAGGGAAATACAAGGAAAGAGAATACAACTGCTCACCACCTGATATCAAGCCCAAAGCAGCAGTGAACCCAACCCTTCTGGATCCCTACTCTTAGTTTTTCCATCCTGGGCATGACGTGCTGTGATATGGAATACCTGTTTGGTCAGTTTGGGTCAGGTGTCCTGTCTCTGCTTCCTCCTGGCTTCCCCTGCCTCCCTGACAGAGCATGAGGCTCAGAAAGTCCTTGGCCAGACCAAAACATTACCAAGCAGTAGCTGAAAACACTGGTGTTATCGGCGCAGTTCCCAGGCCGAAAGTCAAAAACACAGCGCTGCACCAGCTACCAAGAAGGAGAAAAATGACTGCTGCTGCTGAACCCATAACAGAATGATATCTGGAAGTTCAGAAGAGCCTCTTTGATTTGATCTTTTCTCTGTCATGTTTGCAAGGACGCAGAACAGTGTTGTAATAATTATACTGCGGATTGAATGCATTATGGTTTGTCATTTATAGCAAGCATTAATATTATATATAACATTTTTTAAACCTTATTCTTATCCCACTCCTTTCACATCATATAAGTAGAGTGCTATTTTGAGGAGATTTAACAATAAAATATAATATATTGGTGATATGAAGATCATTCCTTTGTATTAGGTGTATGCAGTATTGTGTTTCATATGAAAATATGATGATGCATTATAAAGCTTTTCTGTGTTTATCCTTTTCAATCTGTATGTCCATTCTTTTTTGATTTTCACAGTACAAAGCTGCTGGCTAGTAAGTTTTGGATCTAAGGATCAGCAGAAACAACAGTTGGGGAAATAAATGAATTTCAGAAGAGCAGTTAAAAGAAGAACTTGCATGTGAGGATTCTTGGGTTTGGCTACCAAAAATTTAGGGACCCTCTAAGACTAGGAATGAAAAGGAGCTAACAGATACTGGGAAAAGGACAAATGAGGTAGAGAAAAAATATCAGACTCCCAAGTTTTCCGTGTTTCATCTTATGATGATTTTTTTCAGCTGTAGATGCTGCTTCTCATATGAATGACAGCAGTTGCCTTGAGACAAAGGGAAAAGGGGAATTTTTTGTCAGGTACAGGGATTGTTTTTGTAGTGAATATTTGACTTGCTCAGAGATTAAATAACTGCAGGAAAACTGTGCATAATGCAGTGGTCCATGTGCTATACACTTGTGCTATACACAGGTTCCACTATCCAGATATTATTAGTCAGATAATACTGCTTCCAATACCATTACGATACAGCTTTCACACCGCTAACAGCTCTGAAATAGAATTATGCAGCCAGACATTTTGCAAATATGTAGGTTGCTAGGTTGCATATGGTCATATAACTATAAAGCTATAGTCAAAAATATGTTTCCTTATCTGAATAGTATTTTATTGCACATGCCAAATCTTTCAAAGTCTACCTTAGAATTAGGAAAACAATGCAGAAATGTGGTTCAATTTTCAGGTATAAGATAGATGACATACAAGTAGGAAATATGATTCTTGAAAAAAGAAAATATTATTTCTAGTTGAGTGCTAGCTGTTGAACAGATACAATAGAAGGTTTTGGGTATGGCCTAGGTTGTTGTTTTGTAGGACCTTGTGTCTTTTGGGATTGTCCTTGTGATATGTCCTCTGATCTGACGTGGTGGCAGTTGAAACCAGAGGAATATGTGCTTTAGTTCTATTTTTTATATTGACAAAAGCCGGGTGAGATTCATGATCATTGAGTCTATTGTATTGAAAGTCATTCCAATAAAGTCCAATGTAACAAGAACCTTAACCCAAAACCCAGATCTGAAAAATGCTATGATAGCAAATACCGGCTGTAATTGAAGTGTCATAAGTTGAACCTGTGAGTACCAGAGCAACAACTTTGAGAGCCAATAAATCAGCATTGTGACGACTGGCTATTAATCCTGTTGTTACCTCAACCGTTCGAGCCCCACGTTGAGCGCCAAAAAGAGCTGTCATGGTGTAAAATCACACAGCCCATTCAGTCACTCCCCTTTCTTTCTTCCCACCCACTCCGAGGAGGGGGGGGGGAATGGGGAGAAGAACCCAAAAAATGTAACTCCCACGGGTTGAGATAAGAACAGTTCAGTAACTAAGGTATAACACAAATCACAACTACTATCACCTATAATAATACAAGAGAAATACAAGGAATGAGAATACAAGTGCTCACCACCTGACAACCGAGCCGTGAACTGAACTCCTCCAGGTTCATGCCCCCAGTTTTTCCATCCTGGGCATGACGGGCTGTGGCATGGAATACCTCTTTGGTCAGTTTGGGTCAGGTGTCCTGCCTCTGCTTCCTCCCAGCTTTCCCTCCTCCCTGGCAGAGCATGAGACTCAGAAAGTCTTTGGTCAGAGTAAACATAACTGCAACAACTAAAACCATCGGTGTTATCTGCATTGTTCTCAGGCTGAAAGTCACAAACACAGTACTGCACCAGCTACTAAGAAGGAGAAGAATCACTGCTGCAAGTGAACCCAGGACACACTGTTATAAAGATACCTAATGAGTGAAAAATGTATGCATGAATAACCACATCAGAAATGGGTGCAGAACTTGAGTTCTGAGCTTTTTTAGAAACCGTAAGTTATTTGAGGTTATTCTCTAGTTTATATGGTGGAGGTTTCAGCAGCAGCTACCTTCATGTGGAGGGTGGGAGCATTATCATTCTGCTAACAGCTGAGGTAGGTCAGGAAACTCTCAGTTCCTGTGATTAAGTCTCCTGACTGATGATACAGATTTGAAAGTCCTGTGACTGATTTCTGAATGCTTCCTGGTCATACACATTTAAGTGCAAATCTCATGTGAGGAAAATTACTTGATGATGTTGGCTAGAAACAAGCAAAGCTAGCAGATAGTGTGAGAAGAGGAATGTAGAAGGCCTGATCATTTTGAAAGACTTTAAATATTTAATTTGGAGCAGTAGTTGCAAGAAACAGAACTGAAGGAGTACTGCATCTTTCCTTCTACAAACCACCCTTCTGTGGGCAATCTGTGGGTGTTCCTTCTTGTGACTCTTCTGGAACTGCTGAATTAGTTACAAAGTTTTAGTTCAGAATGACTTGCTGTGCTTGGAGCTCTCCAGCTAAGTGTCCAAATGAGTGCTGAACATGTTAAGCTTGTTTCATATTGCTGTCTCTCCAGCCCTTAGACCTCTTTGGATGTAGGCTCTGGATGTCAACATGCTTTCTTTTTGGGATTTATTCTGTTTAAGTAATTTCTTATGGAATCCTATCAAGCTAGGTATGGTTATTGGTCTTGTTGATGAAGCAATTTCCTTCTTTCTAGTGGGATACTGAATCATTCATATTGGTGAAGGTTTTTGTGCTTAGTGCTGTATTATATAGCAACTCAATCTACTGTATTATGAACAGAACTTCTTAAAGCCTGTGTGTTGGTGGAATTCCATAAGCGTATAGGAAATGTTACTGTCTTGAAGTCAGTGTTGCAAGGCAGTTGGGTATGGTAACTTTGCAAGATGGGACTGTTCAGTTGAATGGTCGAATTGAGACACATGTTCCTTGTGTCTTGGAAATAAGCTTAGAATTTCTCCATAGGTTTTTCTAGGTGTCCTACAGGAAATGAGATTAAAGATGTGATTTTAGAAGACCACCTGATCTAGTGCAGGCTTAAAAGAAAGCTTGCTATATCGATCTTGTGGATACCCTTAATTTCTGTCAGCAATGGAAATGCAGTTAGTGCTTGAGCTTCGAATTATTATGGAATAGATGGAGCTTCAGCCAAATATGTAAGGATCATATCCTATATAGTGATTGCTCAAACTTTATGCTTTTTACAAGATAGCAGTAAAACTTCTTCCCTAACAGTCTGACACAGAGAATAAAGAATGGAGGGGTATCCGTCAAATGGGTAGCGAGAGCTACCGTAAAGGGAAACAATACCTAAGTTTTTATGTGCAGTACAGCATACAGGAAGCAAAATAGTATATATTGCACATCATAATTAATTTTGGGGTCAGATTATAAAACAAACTAGAAATCTTTGCAGAAATCACTAACAAGATTTTGTGAGGCAAGTATTGGCAAAATTCTTGCCTTTCATGTAAAACTGACTCAAGTGGTTAGAAATGAAGCTGGTTTGAGTCAGGTGTGTTACCCTTCAGAGACATTGATATATACAATATTAAATATTGTATATATTATATATATGCACTCCATACACTTTTAATGTGTGGAGTTTACATGAACATACATTGACCTTAATCATCAACTTTGCTTCCATCAGTGTTACAGCTTCAGACTCTTGGTGTCTTCACCTTATTTACATCTCTACTTTGGCTCTTTCTAGTTTTTTTTCTTTATATGTGCGCTGGGACAGGGTGTCACTGAAGCATGTATACTTGAGTACAGTTGGAGCTGGCAAGTGCTGTTAAAGGGGTTGTTCTCAAAGGAGTACCTGCCTTATGGAATGCAGGAAAGAAAATAATCTTAGCTGCCTGGTTCCAAGAAGGGCTTCAGCATGCTGTATAAAGTAAAACTCTTTCCTTTAGTAGTGAGCAAGGCCACTGGGATTCAGTCTCGCAACTGTCGGAAATATCTGTCTTGAACTCCAGTGGTAATTATTGCCTTGCTTTTGCAGTGTGTTGTAAACTCGTACCTCCAAATATTCACTTCAGAACTTGTGAAATGTGATATGCCACATCAGAAGGAACTGATTTGCAGTAAGGGAAATTATCTTTATATTTTCCTGTGAAAGCATAGGGATAGCTTTTGTGAAATTCTTGCATATGTTAAAGCTAACAAGACCAGTAATAAGTAGTCACTGCAAAGCACAGCATGCCTTTCCAGCTACCTGTGGTAGAATGTTAGATATTCAAAGTTTTCCTTTGGCTATAGGGACATAGAACAAAGGTAAATGGGGTGTGGTGTGGTGAGATTATGCTTTGAAAAATGATGAAACTTCAGGGGTTTATGGAGCTTGTTTAGAAATAAATACCTTAACTCTGTTCAGAGAAAGTGTAGCAAACTGTTAGTAGCAGTGGATTCTAGATTAGCAGTAAATGAAAATGAATATTCCTTATTGTATGGACTTGAGTAGCTTTTCAAATAATAAGGTAAAAAGTAGCCTCTGAGTGTCACTGCAAGCAACTTATGGGAACTTGTTCTTTAATTGCTCCAGGCTTGAGAGCTGGGTAGGGTGCAGCTATTTGATACAAAATTCCGATCACACACAGTGTGCCATGACACATTGACCATTTGAGAGATTAACATTTTTTCAGTCTTGTGATAAAGTTGTTCTTGAGACAGACTGACTTTAGAATTGTTCCCCTGTATGCTGTGAAATGCTGTAGTGCCATACAGCATCACTGTCAAGTATACAGTACACTTCCGGCTGCATGTTAGCGCAGCAAAGGAGATGGATTAGAGAGTGTCAAGCATGAAATAGGTTAACTCTGGCAGATGACTTGTTTGGGTCTAGTTAAAACAAGGTAGGAAGTACCATTCATGTTGTTGCTGGCTCTAATTGGTTTATGTCAACTTTTCCTAAACACTAATGAAAGGAGGGTTTTTCAATACATGCTGCATTTAGAAGCAGAAGTCATTTAGTGTGGTTGAACTCTACTTTTGTAGGGATAGAAATTTAGTGCTTTAAATTTCTGTTTAGCAAAGATGCAAGCAAAATAGTTGAAACTTTTCTTATACAAACATGGGGGTCATGCTTGTACATAGAATACATTCGATGCTTGTTGAACCATAAGTGCAGAGTATTGCCTTTAAAGTTCTTAGACAAGATGGTAAGTTGTTGAAGTCAGTTTGGACAACTTAAATCATTAGGTTAGCTCAAGGTTACAGGCAGCAATGCAAAGTTTATCAGTTTGCTGTAAAATTCCCTGTGAAAGCTGTGCAGTTTGAGGAAAGCTTTGTATCTTTGTGAAGGGTAATGGTGTGCTTTTTCCATTTCCTGGGATTATAAAGGGCAGTGTTCCTGATGGAACATTTCTTCTTGCACCTCGGTGCTCTTGTTTTTTCACTGGTAGTGAACAGACTTGTCCTGCTTTAGAGTTAAGTATAGTGATAGCAAACAGTGAATGGCAGGACTAGTCACAGATTTTAAAAATGTGGGTAGCTAACAAATTATTAGGTTACTAACTGGCTTTGTTGTGCAAGGAACTTTTAGAGCAATCTGCTTCCTACAGTTTCAAAATGAAATAGTGACTTCTAAGAACACATGAAAATGCTATGATCTAAACAATCGAAATACTGCCGCATCTGAACTGATATTTTCCAGCTGCTTTTCAATGACTACAATCTCTCATACATACTGTATATATAGCATACTGTGGCTGTCAGGCCTCTGACACGGTCTCATTCAACAGAACTGCTTCAATGGCTCTCTGCAACTTCCTAATGCAGACATAACCAGAGGATCAAAGGTTATCTTTTATGGTAAAGCAAATAAATTGAACAGGGATTAACAGGCTGGCTACCTTTCCCCTGAAGTCTGTTTTTCTGAACGATTTGGGACAGTTATTGTTGGGAAGAGATCCATCCAGTGGTCAGATTTCCCACATCACCCTTAGCAAGAAAGGACTCTAGCAATTCACTTAAATCTTTTGAAGCTGCTTTGTCTGTTAGAAACTAAGAGCTGCAGTCGGTAAAAGTGCTTCTAGTACTGTTTAATACAGGAAGATATATTCCTGTAGTTCTTGCTTTTTAACCTTATGGTGTTTGTCACCAGAACCACAAATATCAAATGTCACTTTCACAGTGGTGGAAAATAAAAGTCATGCTAGATGTGGCTTTTTAAACTCGAGGTTTCTAATATCTGCAAGGGGTGCTAGTATAGTTTAACACCTCTGTGGTTTAAACATGTAGCAACTTTGCACTAATAGCTTTAATGGGTGAGAATGAGGAGTGGAGAGCTATCAAGTACTGACAATCTGAGTCTGTCTACTCAATCTAAGGCTGCTATGCATGTGGAAAAGCAGGAAGACACACTTGAGCATGTCCTGTAATACTGATAGTAGTTTGGTTAACCTACTTCTTGCTGAATAACGGATTCAACCTAATTGGGTAAGACAGTTCTGGGACAAGCTGTGCTGGCTTGGGGAGAGGAGAGAATGCTGTCAGCAGTGGTAGCTTGCCAGCAACATACTCATATCTGTCTAAAAAGGAGAGTCAGTCAGCTTGCACCTGACCCTGGGAGTGCTAAAATGTACATTAGATGTCTGGAGAACTGGGAGATGCATCCTCAGGGCAATTCAGGATACTTGATATGTTATGCCAAGCCTCTACCAGGCTAATCAGGGCCAACAGGCATCCAAACTGTAGTCTGTTCTTGCCTGTGGCTCCTAAAGGAATTCGGTAAGTTTTGAAAGTGACAGTAGTTATAACTTGGAGGATTGGGCTGCACGCCCACCATTTTGGATGGTGCTTTAGCTTAACTCTACCTTACAGAATGATGTAAACTTTACTGAGAGCTGAAAGTACAAATAAGGAGCTGCCATTCAGAAGTTCCTTGATGTTAATATGTGAAAGCCTGACCCAAGAAATTCAGAGAGCTGGAGAAAAATATTTTGTAAAACAGCACAACTGGAGCAGGGAGGAAAGTGCTTGTAAAGTTAGGTCTTCCCATGACAGAATGAGGACTGGAAAAAGGGGGTTTTGCTTACTGTTGTTCCTGTCTAGGTTGAATAAAAGCACAAAAATCCCATGGCCCTGGAAGCTGTCTGGAACAACTAACATGCAGAGTTTGGCACTGAAGCCTAAGTAGTGGCCCTGTGCTTGCACACTGCGTGGCAAATAAGGTCAGAGTAGTTGATAGCAAGGATTTAAGAGCCATGGTGTTGGCAGTTAAATTAGAATTAGTCTGACTGTCACTAATGACCCTTCTTGAATTTTTGGCATGGCTAATTGACTATTAGTGGTCATGGTAGATAGTTGATTTGAGAACCCTTCTCACAATGGAAAGAAAATGTTCAAGTATTCCCAGATTAAACTGATTTATTACAACCATTCACTACAGCTTAATAAGCATCCTGTGATGCCCAAGTTCACTGCAGTGTGTAGTAGCTGTTGATAGAAAAGCAGGCTAACTGAAACATGCTAGCAGCATGCTACTTCTATACATTTTGAACTTCCTTAATTTGATTCACTAAGCCTCTTGATCATTTTCTTCACTGCTGCAGTATTTCCGGGTAATTGTTTTGGCTTGGTTTTATAGGTTGAACTTTTCCTTTTAAACTAACTGAACTCTTGAGTTCCAGCATTTTGAAGGACAATGTTGGCAAGAGTTGCTTGGCTGTATTAATAAACACAGGACTTTGCTGTTTATCACACCCTTGAAAACTGTATTATCTGGTACAGGAAAAACCTGCAAAACTTCATTGATTAGTCATCCAGTTAGCAGCAAATAACTTTGGAGTAAAATTCTTCAGCTAGTTGTGCACTGACTTTTGGGTGACTGTAGTCTAGACTGTACGTATGTAGTTCAAGACTATTTGATGTGAAACTGCCAAACTTGGTAAAATCAACTTTTGAGCTCTGGACACCCATTAAGTTGATTAGCCTGTCAAAGGTTACTCAAACGTATGTTACTTCAATGGAAGAAACTTATTCCATCATTCTTCCAGTTGTTGGGCTTTTATGACCCTTAGTCATCTTTCTCTTCCTTGTTAATGATACAATTTTTGGAGGATGCCGGAACTTAGTCTCTTCTGCAAAAGAGGAACTTCGTCCAGTTGTCCATCAGTACTCTTGATGGGATGTTGAAGGTTTAAATGCAACTAACACAACTCTCATTTCAGAGTTGTGTGGTTTCAGATAAAACTAAGCTTAGATTTTTACAAGGTAGGGCAACTCTTTCTATACTGTTGGTATTGACAGATGTAAACCAAAATTCACCTTCGTGGCAAAAAAAATGTATAGCTTGGGAAGCTAGCTAGGCCATTTTACTCTCCTTGAGTAAGTCCTTGTTAGTTCATATAAACTGCATATTAAAACTTCTAGGTATAGTAAGTAGCCTGGGAGAAAGAACCCTGACAAAAACTCGGTATCATGCATATCCATCAGTCATTTGTACCTTTAACTTGCATTTTCTAGTCTCAGTTCCCACCACATAAGAGCAGTTAAGAGTAAGAGCAGAAATAATGGTAGGAGTGCAAGGTATCTCCCGCTAACTAAAAGCAGATCTGCCCCAATTGCTCACAATGCTGTGATAAATAAGACTCTTGTTTATTCTTTACACTGGCAAAGATTGCTGTAGAAACTCTTTAAAATGTACTTGAAGGCAAGGTTGGCACTGAAATCTTAAAATGATAACTTGTATTTCATAGTGAAGGACAAAGAGAAAGCTTCTTATGTCAGACCTGGCTATAATTTTTTTCATGTAGGTTTTAGCTTACAGTTTACCCCTGTTACAATGTAAACTGGGAAGTTTATTATTAAACTCTCTCAAGCTCTCATACAGTTTTAAACTAAACTTAATGCTTGCTGTGCTGTAGGGAACTGTAATAGTTCCTGATGCATCACATTATGCAAGTATTTCATTTAATGTTGTTGCAACTACTGGAAAATATGGTGGTGGTATGTGCTGAGTAATTTATATGTGAAAACTTTGTGGTTAGGGAATGCAGAACTTGACATTGCATACAGCATCTCCATACCCCTAAGCAATAAGTCTGATCCCCGTGACTGCCCTGCAGCTTAGCTCCTCATCTGCATGTGAACCCCTAAAACACAGGGAAAGTATACCTTTGTAGTACCTTCAGATATAAGTCAAGGCACTAGACCTACCAGTGTGATTAATATATAATATCCTTTGCATACTGTTGTAGTAAGCAAGTAGCTATCTTCCTGTCCTCTTTATTCCATGATTATACACACTAGTGTTTTTAAGTCTAGTTTCATCTGATCACTTTGACTCTTTTCCCTTCTGTGGGTGTTTGCCACTTTTTGCACTGCTCAACACTATTCTCACACATGGTGAAATGATTAAAGCAAAAATTTGCTGGACATAGGAAAGGGAATGACAAAACCCTGGTTGAACTGAGAATGGCAAAAATTGAGTCATTTAGGTTTAATAACAAATAGAGAATGATGTTCAGACTCCTAGTTGTGCAGTTTGCTTTTTCTGTATGGGTGTTTTTGCAAGAAGAGCACTTGCTAAAGCTTTGCATGAAAATCCTGTTAAATTTTCAAAACACTGTCTAGAATGCTCTGCATCCCCTATAAGTAGCTCAGTATGTGCACTGTCAGTAATAATAGAACTGTAAAAGTCTACTTGGTTTATACTGAATTCTCTTCCTGCCTCATGCCATGTACCTTTTACAACAACAAAACTAACTTACCTCTTAGGCAGGCCATGTGTTATTGCTTCTGTCTTCTTTCTATGAAATAGAACATATCCTTCCTCCTTAGGCCTCCAGATAGAATGGAAGAGCAGTTGTAAGCGAGTATGCGGGTCAGGCTTATTGTCAGTGGTGGTTAATTCTAGAGGTGAAAGTAGCTCTGTAATAAACTGTTTTGGAGCCTGGGCTACTGTAGGAAAGGACACTCTAGTACAAGTGCTGCTTTTGACCAATTAAAAGGCATTAATCTAATACTTGAGAGGTGTTGAACTTTGTGTTCTTAGGGCTAAGGGGTGTAAAACCCTCCTAATGTAAAGCTTAAATCTTATGAGATAAGCTTTCACACTGGTATGCATATCAGTTGTCTACTTTCATCCAAATTTAAGTTACTGAACAATATATATTAATGTGTTTCCAAATCTAAACCTCATACTATAAGAGCAAAACATGAATTTTATCATAAAACCAGCTAGAAATAATACTTAAATAATTCTTGACAGCTGAAGCCCACGCTTTCTAAGTAACTGCTATAGAGTACAAAGTATAGTTTAGTTCAATGCAGGCCAAAACCACCTTTTAGGCTTAAGAATCTAGCCTAGAAAGGCTTAGGGAGACCGTGTGAGTTATTTGCATACAAGTTCTGCGTACACTGTTTAGGAGACACATGCCAGCAACATATCTTCCAGTGACATAGTCACAGAGATACAGGCTTGGTGACTGGTGTGTTGGCCTTAGAGTCCATGGCATAAATGTTGCTGCAAGTTTTGAACTTAGAATATGGGGGGAAGAACTTTCCTCTTGCATGTTGCTTGTTATTACGCAGAGGGTAATGAGCTGGTAGTGGAGAAATTAATGTGTAATTTCTACTCCTTAGAATATGCGGGCTAGTGATGCTGTTTTGTGCAGCATCATTCTTTAAAGCTGAACAGACAGAAATAAAGTCAGGTTTATAATTCTCTGGAACTTCACTGCTGCTGCTTTCAGGCAATTCTAACAGCTGCTTAGTCAGCCTTTTTTGAAAATGTCTATAGGGAATGAGCTAATGTGTACACTGAAGTACTGAAGTTGAAATGAGGCATGCTGTTGAACAGGATTCCTTGTCAAGTTCCTTCACCTAATGAATTTCTGGCTCTGAGAAGTTAATACCCACTTCTTGTAAATGTTTGTCCTTGCTAATCAAAGGCAGACTTCAGTGTTTATAAACGGAGAACAACTATGTTTCTAATTAAAACTTTTACTAAAATTGCATAAGCACTAAAAGCTGAAGTGATGATACACTGTAAAAGTAAATTATAAAGTGCAGGGATGACTGCTCCCAGTGAAGACTTCTGAACAAAGCAGAAAGCTATTTTGGTAGCCTGAACTTTTCAAACAACACGCTAGCACTTGTCATTGCTGTTCATGCTCAAATTCAAACATAGGATGATGGTCTGACCTCCTAAAGAGAGTAACAATTGAACTGGCACTCTAATTCTACATTTCAAGCATACTGACTACAATAGTTATACTTAATAAGAAAAGGCTTTTCTAGTTTACTATGCTCACTAACCATTGATTTTTCTTCTGGGTTTTTGCTGTGAATAAATATATTCTAACTATTCTGATAATCTTATTTCAAATTCTGGGATTGCTGTGGAGTTCCTATAGTTGGACATTATTCCAGGTAGTCCAGGTTTAGCTAGAATTGTTAAACTAACTGCTTTTGAGCTTGTCCATAAATAAAAATCTATAATATAGGTTACTTCTTCAGAGGGTGTTTTGAAGGCTGTTAGTCTTGGAGCTTGTAGAAACCTTTGTTGCTCATACTTCAGAAAAAGGCTCTGAGTTGGCTTAAGTTTCTACCTGAAGTAACTATGGAGTTGTATCTAAATATTGCAGAACTTTTTTTGATGAAAGAAAGATTTGTATATAGGTGTGCTAGTAGTGGTTTTCTTCTGCAGGCATTACTTCTCAAAGAACGCTACTCAATAAGTTGGAAAAAAAAAGTAAAATTCCAAAGTATTAGTTGGGGTTGCAAACTGCTCTTAGCATCTGACTTGTCATATGCTTAATATACATAATAGCTGTTACAGTGAGCTTACTTAGGATAGAAGTAGCAATATTGTATGAACTAAGTGACTAGATACGAATCCCAAACTTGTTTGTACTAGCCAGGTATAGAAGTCAGTTTATACTCACTACAGTTCATGCTTTACTATGAATGTACTCTGTCACTGTCCTCTCTTTCAGGCCAGGAGCGCTTTGGAAATATGACCAGAGTATACTATAAAGAGGCAGTTGGTGCTTTTGTGGTCTTTGATGTCACAAGAGGGTCTACTTTTGAGGCTGTTTTAAAATGGAAGCATGATTTGGACAGTAAAGTACTACTTCCCAATGGCAGCCCCATCCCTGTTGTTCTTCTTGCAAACAAGTGTGACCAGAAGAAAGATGGCAGCCAGAATCTCTCTCAAATGGACCAGTTCTGCAGAGAAGGTGGCTTTGTTGGATGGTTTGAAACATCTGCCAAGGTGAGCATAACTAAAATCTTTAACTCAAAGTGTTGGTGTAATAATGGATGAATATAATCATGTAGGAAATAAAATTATCAAGTATAGCAAGTGATAGCTGAGTCTCCAGTGTTCAGGAAAGGTTAGAAGTGGTGTGCAGGCTTGTGGTGTATTTGGTTTAGATTAGAACTATGTCTTAAATTCAGAGAACCTTAAAACTGGAAACCTTGATTAACTGAGTTTATTTTTTTTCATCTTGCATGCATCAGGATCAGAGTTTTTCTTTAGATGTTAATATTACTGTCAAAGGTAAGTAATCCTTAGGTGCAGATTTTTAAATTACAGCTTCTGGCTTCACTGTTGCATTGTAGGAAGTGGTAAGACTAGAAGTGAACAATTTGCTCACTTGGTACTGCCTACCTGGACAATGATGTCACTAAAGCATTTTCTGTTTTATGAGGCAGTGTCAGGGCTGAACTGGAGAAAAACAATTGTTCTGTGTAGTAACTTAGGTTAAGATAGCTGCTTTATTCAAACGGAACTGTAACTTCATATATTGTACAATTTTATTCTACAGACTTGGTTAATGTGCAGACGAGGTTGCAGTAGCTTAGCTGGAAATGAAATTCAACAGTTCCTTAAAACTCAATAGATTCTTAAAATGAAAGTTCTCTCTGTATGAAAACAATGTGGCTGACAGACAGAATTATTGGTCTTGCTGATAACTCATTTGTATGGAAAGCTAAACCTCAAAATCCCTCTTTTTCCTTGGCTGGCCTACTTCCTTTAATTCTGCTAATGAACTGGCACAAAACAATGCTTAGACAACTCATTTAAAGTAAAAAGTCTGTAAGAATAATGCAGGAAATAAAGTAATAATCCTCTCCTGGATCACTTTAAAGTAAGGACGAAGACACAGTGACAGAATTAGTTAAATTAGCTAATCATTTGTTTGCACTTGAATAAATTATTCCCAAGTTCCACACCCACTTTTTACCAAAGCATCCCATTGTAAGGTTCCTAATACTCAAAGAATACCAAGATTCTGCTTTGAGTTATATCTTCCCTGGAGCTTTCACCTGTCCATAACACTATGTATGAACTTCAGCATGGGTTAAAAATAAATGCAAGTAGCACAGGGACTAAACCTAATGTGGAAGTGTAGTGACAGCTTGCATTTTAGGTGGCATTTAAGACATGACAATGTCAAACAAGGTTCTTAGTGTGGAGAAAAGTCCAGATAATATTAGTCCTAATTCAGTTATGATTTGACTTGATAGGACTCTGAAGAGGTGTAGTTAAAATAGCTTAGCAAAAATTCAGGACAGCTTTCTTGTTTTCCAAGAATACCAAATCAGTTTATGGTTTTAAGTTCTTGCCCACTTAAATATCTTGATAATCTGCTTTTGCCTTTCTGCTGGAAATATTTGACTCTTCAGTCTAGTCATCAGTAATACAGGTCCCACCTTCTACAGATTAGGGAGAATATTAAAGGAAAAAGAATTGCAGAGAGTATAAATATGCATGGAAGTATCTTATTAACATCCTCACACCAAAATGAGGAGTCATCCTCCTCTCTGAGAAAGGAAAGGTGTCTATCTGCAAACTGCCAAAAAGCAGTTTGTGGCTGACAACCACAAACTTGTGAAGTGCAGTAGCAACATGTCACAAGTTCTCTTGATCAAGCCTTGCTCATGTACAGTCTGTAAAGAGAAGAGTGTTCTGGTGTGGCTTTTTGTTTGTAACTTGAAGCAATTCCAAACTTGGTAGCCCTGTAGTGAGCCCTGATGGCCCAGCCAAATCAAAGCTGTGGCCAAAGGCCCCTTGGCACTGGCTAGCTTGGCGTCTCAGAAACTGAGATACCTAGTGATGTATTTAATAGGGCTATCCTGCATACACTCTAAAGAAAAGTGTAAATTGTGAAGGTACTGTTCAAAACATGCACATGTGGCTAGAAGAGGCATGCCGATTTAGCTGGGATTTTGAGGCGGATAAAGTCCTTTTACATAAATAAATGCATCCAAACTGCAGCAGAAGCAGAAAAAAGCCACAAAAGGTTGAATGCTACTATGAATAGTCTAATTGTCTATTATCTTTCCTAATGCAGAAATGCATTTTGGCATTTTGAATCTTCTAAATGCAGATGATAGTTATCCCTGACTGTCTCTTAGATTAGGCTTGAAGTGTCCTATTAATAATATGGGTGAATAACTTTGTCTCAAACCTTTCTGGTAACTTTTTTCAAAAAGCAAGTGTATGAGCGACCTGATGCATCTAAGCTGTTTCTGTCATGTTGATGAAACTATAGAATAGTTTCTATTTGGCCAGCTTCTAATAGAAATGTGTCACTATTTCAAAAAAATCATTTGTTTGCTTTCAACATTTTTAGGACAACATCAACATAGATGAAGCTGCACGATTCTTGGTGGAAAACATCCTTACCAACTACAAAACCTTTCCTAATGAAGAGAATGATGTGGGGAAACCAAAACTGGACCTAGACCCATTGAAAGCAGAGAGTAAATCACAGTGCTGCTAATGCTACCACTGTTCAGTAAATGTGATGGGACAAAGCAGCAAGACTGTTCCTTAAATCAAACCGCTGCTATGGTGCTGCATTGTGACAATTCATATGGGCTATCTGGTGTTATCTAAATAGGTGATTCTTGTGGGTGTTTACATATTCTTGTTTTGTATGACACTGTGTATCTTGGGAGTTATTACTCCACTTGCTTGAGTGGCTAAATTTAAATCGTATTAGTGTCTTCTTACCTGAGAAAATAAGGTAGTGTTTACACTCCTAAAAAGGAACAAAGACAACATTCTGTGTCTAGTTTGCTTCTAGGATGTATGCTACGTTCCAAATAGGACACACTTGTCATGGTTTTAACTGAACAGGTAATTGCACCTTTAAAGTAAACTTTTCCTTTCTCACTAGTAATGTCCCACTTTAGTCTTCTCACATACACATATGTCCCTATTTATTATCCCCCTCCGTGAGAATCTGTCTCATTGCTAGTTCTCCTGGATTGAGACATCCCAGAAATATTGAAGGGGCCAATGACAGATGGGAGGTATGTTAGTGTGTTCACTAGGACTGAGTGAAGTAGATGGCTTTTACCACTGAGTAAGAACAAGATGTGTAACTGACGGTACTTAACAAGGGAAAGGCATGGCTGTAGAGATACTAACAAAAATACATGTCTGGCCATTTAAGGCAGAATATTTTCACCTAATATTTACATATGAAACATATTAATGGATACAGTTGAACTTTTGACACATAGTTATGATAATCTCACCTATATGCACACCCAGAAATAAACATCCAGTAAATTTTTCATGCACTAACATTGGAAGCTTTACCAGGAGTGCAAAAATAAGTATCTTACTGTTCTGTGATAATGAACTTGCTGCTTTTTCCTTTGTCTTGATGGTTCTAAATACTTTGAGAAAGGAGAGAGGTCTTCAAGGAAATAGCTTAACTGGTTCTTGCTAGCCTATCAAACCCATTCCCCCATGCCCCAAGCCCTGTCTTTTTCAATTTTAGAACAGTGCTGCACTCTTCTGACTAGTTGGAGCTGGTGAACCGGTTTACCAGTTTGTAACTTGGTATACTGAGATGCTTATGTTTCCTTGTTATAACTCATGTATTTTTAGCAGTAAATGATGATCAAAAGGATTAGAGAGATTTCACAGTTCTTAAATATGTTCTGGAATTCTGACTCTACTTGGTTGAAAGGCTTTGGAACTCCCCTTTATTTTAAGGGTTTCTTCTGTCCTGGTGCCTCATTGCTACTGACTTCAGAAGTCTTACCTTGCTTGGTCTGATGATGCTGATGTTTTCTTAAACATCAGCATGAAGTATGTGCCAGATTTGGTATACTTTAATCTGTGTTGAGATTTCTTGGACTGTCATCTTTTTTTTTTTTTCCTATAAAGTTTTTAAGAGAAAAATAAATATATTTGGGCATCTTAGGTATGTCATTGTTGTTTGCTTTTGAGAACATGAATCTTCACTCTATACACAAATGCTTTCATTCATATTTGGAAACAACTTTATCTTCTAGTAGTTCATGTGCGAAAGGCTTATCTTAAAATGCCAAGCCTTACTGTGGTAAAAGCTAAAACTAGGTTTAATTAGCTTAGGTTCATCAGATAATTCAGATGAGCTTTAATAGATAGCTGGTCTGCCGTTGTGCTACAGAGTGGTTTTTCTCCTGTTCCTTGGAGGGAACATTACTGTTTGACACTGGTGGGTTGGATCAGGAAATCTGATACAGCCAGAAAGTGAATACTATAAGACAAGACCAGTATTTAGCCTGAGCCAAGGGGATGGGAACATCTTCCTGGTAGAAGAGACCAAGACTGTAGTTTATGGGAAAGTGCTTAAGTCAGACTAGTCATGAAGCCCTTGCCTAATTAACTGAAAAACTTTGATTTGCAAAGATATGTGTAAGTTTAGACAGACCAAATGTAACTTCAGACTAGTAAGTGAGCAAAAAGTGTCAAACATCATTTGTTTTACATGTACAGGATATATATAGTGATAGTTCATCTCAATTAGATGAACAGTGGCCCCATGCTATTTTATTTAATTATCTCTTGCAGTCTGAAATAAGCCAATCTTAAATGAGCAAGCTCCTGACTTCCTAGTCCCTATGTTTAAAGGACATTTTTGAGATGGAAAAACTTGAGTAGAAATCTGAATTGGTGCTTCAAGGAAGTGTTTTCCCTGGCATGTTTCTATCAACTGATTTCATAAAGGCTGAAGATGGCATATAGTCTTCCTGGATTGTAGTTATGCAGTACATCTGTGCAGCTAATGCAGAGTCAGCCTCTATTAATTTAAAAAGCTTAATGAGGCATTACAATTGCTGAGAAAAGTAGAAAGGAGTTAAGAGTAATTAGTGGTCTTTCAGCATGGGATTTTCTAGGTGTATCTTAACTGCAGTAGTAGAAAAATAATCTATTCCAAGCTTCAGTTTTGTTTGTTTAAAATTTGTGTCAGACCTGTTGAGTTGTAATAGTGTTCCGACTCCTTAAACTGAACAAATCCTTATTCATCTGTAGTGGTTAATCGCTGGGGAATAGTTTGAGTCATTCTTACAGACTCAGGGCCTGAGTAACCATTTGACATATGGAGATATGAGGAAGTAGTTGTAAAAGAAATATTGCTATATAACTAGGATATTGAATGGTAAAGCATTTTTCTCTTAGAAACTGTTGCTCCCTTATCTTTCTATTCTTAACGTCTTGCTAGTGACCTTGGTTCTACAACAGAGAACTGTCCCCCTTTCTCCCATTACAGATCATGTTATTTGGTAAAGACACACAATTTGAAGTGTGTGTATGCTTTTGTCCTTCACATTATGAATTGCTAAAGAATTTAAGAAGTGGGGGCAGCAGTATACTTTGAGGAGTATTAAAAATATATTAACAAAATGCCAGTGAGGTAAATAATATTTCAGAATTGAAATACATCACTCACTTGGCAGTATGCAAAAGGTCACTTCAGAGTTTTGTCCTACAGCACAATAATATTGTAAATAAGGAACATAATAGATTCAGCTCTATGTAATGAAGATTATTTGAAAGAAATTGTGCCTGTATTTTTCATGACCATCATAAAGCTTTGTTTATGAGCTCATTTGTCTGTTTCAATTTGTGTTTAAACAGGAAAAAAATACTACAATAGTGTTTCTGGTGAAAAAGCTTAGACTTCCGATGTTGCTTATGTTCTCATGATAAATTCTGCTAGATATTATTTTATTATTTCAGTCAGTGTACATACAGAATGCTTCCTGCCCCAAGTACCTTAAAATCTTCCTTTGTTTAGGTAGAGATGGTGTTTCAGGTAGCTTTGGCTTGGGAAGTGTGCAAGTAAAGGGCCAGCATCTCCATATTGGTTCCTTCATCCTTCTGCAAAGATAATATCATTGGGTAAGTCATAATTTGGTTCGAACTCTAAATGAAATTGATATATATATATATAAAAGATTCCTGGCCTTATAACTTGAAATTAAAATATGCAGGATTCATGGTCTTATTGCCCTTAAATTATAACTGGGACTAAAAGGTAGCTCTTACCTGTCATATGGCCTTTTAATGTTAAGGGATTCTTATTTTTTTATGAGTTCTAGAAAATGAAATAAAGTGTTCAGGCTTTTGGTAAAACATACAGACTTCTGTTTTGCTGCCTCCCCCCTTTTTTAACTTAAGAATTTTTAACCTGTTTATTATCATGACCCTGCTGAAAGCTTGAGCTATACTCATAGTTATCGGTCTTGTTGGAAAGCTCACAGCTCCTTAAAGATTCAAGATAACATGGACATTCTGCCAACTCCATTTCCGAACTCCTCTGCCCTTTACTGGTATGTATCAGAAGTAATATTTAGTATCCATCTAGAATAATAGCCTTTCAACCTCTCACATTCAGATGGGTTTGGGTTTTAACTTGTTTTTATTGATATAAATCATGAATTTATATGAACATTGAAATGTTCAACATTGAAATTGTTGTCTTGTGTGCAAAGATTACTTCCAGTTTTTTTCCCTGGACAGCATCTGGCTCATTGAAGTGTTGATCCTTCTATGCATATATGTATAGGCTCTGCTGGGCTTGCATGACAAGGTTTTGATTGCAGCAGGCTACAGGGATGGCTTCTGTGAGAAGCTATTAGAATCGTCCTCTGTGCCTGACAAAGCCAATGCCAGCCGGCTCTGAGACATACCCATCGCTGACCAAGGCCGAGCTCATCAGCAGTGGTGGTAACACCTCTAGGACAACATCTTTAAGAAGGGAAAAAAGTTACTGCACAACAGCAATTTCAGCGGGAGAGAGAGGAGTGAGAATATGAGAGACCAATGACTTTGCAGACACCATGGTCAGTGAAGCAGGGGATGAGGTGTTCCAGGTGCCAGGGCAGAGATTCCCCTGCAGCCCATGGAGGTCAATGGTGGAGCAGATACCCGCCTGCAGCCTGTGATGGACCTCATGCTGGAGCAGGGGAATGCCCAAAGGAGACTGTGACCCTGTAGGAAGCTTGTGATGGAGCAGGTTTGCTGGCAGAACTTGAGACCCCATGGGGGATCCATGCTGGAGCCATCTGTTCTTGAAGGAATGCACCCATGGCAGGGACCCATGCTGGAGCAGTTTGTAAAGATCTGCAGCTCACAGGAAGGACTCACATTGGAGAAATTTGTGAAGGACTGTCCCCCATTTGAGGGACCCCACACTGGAGAAGGGGAAGAGTGTGAGGAGTCCTGCTGCTGAGAAGGAAGGAGCACCAGAAACAACATCTGATGAACTGATTTTAACCCCTGTTCCCTGTCCCCTTGTACCACTGAAGGGGAGAAGGTAGAGAAAATCGGGATTAAAGTTGAAGGTGGAAAGAAAGGGAGGGGTGGGGGAAGGTGTTTTTAAGGTTTGGTTTTATTTCTCATTACCCTGCTCTGACTGGAAATAAAAGAATTTCCCCAAGTTGAGTTTGTTACCTTGTGCCTTGTGATGGTGATTGGTCAATGGTCTTTCCCTGTACTTATCTTAACCCACAAGCCTTTTATTGTATTTTCTCTCCCCTGTCCAGATGAGGGCAGGGAGAGACCAGGTTTAGTGGGTACCTGGTATCCAGCCGGGGTAAACCCACCATACAGGCAAACTATTTTGCTTGAAACTTGAACAGTTGTTGTTTTTGACTGGGCTTCAGTTTAAGGTACCCAAAATCACTGCCTTCCAATACCTAGTAGTTTAAGAACAAGGGCTTTCAGTCAGATTGCCCATTGGGATGCCATTTGTTTTCGCTGGATTATTGCTATAAGCACAATAAGATGAGACTTTCTATAGCTCAAAGGGTTATGGTAGTACTTCTGTCATATGCATGACGGCACAAGTCTCAATGATTTCTGTAATTTTTGTGTTTCAGAAGTTAGCAAATGTAAACTGTGTTGCCTTTATTATTATTATTTAGCAAAGATTCATTTTACTTGATTGGAAAAATATATTTGAAGACATCTTACAGGTATACCCATTTATGGTATTGTTCCTGACATTCTTGCAGAATGTTAATCACATTACAAAATATTTATCTAGCAATTGCTAGATATTTTGCATTTTTAAAATAGTATAACTTTTTGCTTTTAGCCTATATGCACAACTGCAAATTCATTTAAAGTGCACCGAAGTTACAGTTAAAAAGGATTTGGTATGATCTGCAGCATGCCTTAACCTATAAGACAACTTAACTTTTTAAATCTCCTGCGGGGGGGGAGAAAAAGTTACATTCTTAAATTGTAAATAAAGTACTGAAATAAAATGGTGTAGTAAGAGATTTAATAAGCTCTACAGTAGTTAACACTGCATTAAGACTGTGTATTCTCATTCTAAAACCAGAAATATCCTTCCATCCCTCAGGCTACAATCATCACAACATTTAGCCAGATTTCAGACTTTTTTTTTAAGAAGGTAATACTGCTTCCTCTGTCAGTATCACCATTTCTAACAATTCCAGTACCTACAGTACCACAGTTGCCCTTAACTCCAAACTTCAGATGGGGATTTTGAACAGTATCAAAAACAGGGAGTCTTGCATTTTGACATAGGAAGATACTCTTGCTGTAAGTCATCAAATGTAAATTTACAAAAGAAAGGTAATGGTGCTGGCCAGTTCTCTTTATTTTCCCCTGCTGCCTGCTCTGGCTGCCTATGTTCTGTTCCCCCAATATTTAAGTGAAGAGGTGATCAAGATTGTGGTGGTCCACAGTTTGTGAAAACACTTTGGCTAAAAGGTAGGTGTGTGCATTGAGGGGTCCCATAGGGCTCAAGGGTACTGCTGTATTTAAATTGGGCTTGGGCAGGTGCTGACTATTTTACCAAATATTTAAGGGTTGTCTTCACCCCAGAAAGAGGCTCTATAATGGTAGTGTGGTCAACAGCTACTCCAGCAATGGAAATGGTAACCTAGCTGGGCTTCTTCAGAATCCTTTCTAGCATCAGGTCAAATTCAGAGGAGACTGGAGTGCCAGAAAAAACATGTCTCTGGTAAGATCAGATGAGACACAGAACCATAAGATATTTTTGGAATAGCAGTGGGCAGAAGGTCCTGTGCTTAGGAGAAGTCTGTTACATAGTTGGTTGCAATTTTCTACCTGTACCTTGTCTTATTCCCATCAGTTTACCCAAGGTACTTGTAAATTCCATTTCTCCACTTTGCTTACTAACCTCAGGCTGACTTAATTAACAGAATAGAGCTGTTTATGGATAGTTTCAGCCTGTCTGGGGATGGTTTTGCTCAAGTTCAGTTCCCTGTCCTATGCCACCTCAGCAGCTGGCTGTTCTTGAGTGTGTGCACAGGCTGCTCCTCCAAAGCTCTATCACAAACTGCAGGGTTTCCTTTTTCTCAGGCATTGCCAATCTCCTAACAAGTTCCCTTCTTCTTTACTGTCTGCTGTTCCTGAAATACCCACCCACTGTTGTCCTCCCTCATTCACAATTTCCCATGGACCTCTACCTTCCTTATCTCACTCCCACCTATTCCTTCACTTAGTAAATGAGCAGAAGAAAATCCAGCCTACTTTCATCTCCTGTCTAACTTTGCTACAACCTCATGCTTGAAGATATAGTATTTGTTCTACAAAAGCTTCTATGTTTAACTTTCGCCCTTTTTTTTCATGGAAAACTTGCAGAAGCACAGAATGGGTAAGCTTGGAAGGGGCCTTGGGCGTAGTCCTACATGTGGTCCTCATTTAGTCCCTGCTCACAGCTTGAGCAAGTTACTCATGCCCATGCTGTTTGATGAAGACTCCACTCTCTTAGGAAATCTGTTCCAATGTTTGACCTCATTGTAGTAAAGAAAACATAAAATCCTGTTTTTAAGAGGAATTTCCTGTATTTCAGTGTTCACATTGACTCTAATGCTACCACTTGTTGCATTAAAGGGGAGAAAATAACCCCCCTTGCCTTATTAGAGGGACAGAGAATGGCTCCAATATGCAACTACCAGTCTGACTGTGTTAGCTTATATCGAACCTCTACTGGTCCGCATACCAATCTGACCGCGTTTGCTTATATTGAAGCTCTACTGGTCCAGATTTCAATCCAACCACTTTTGCTTATATCGAACCTCTACTGATCCGGATTTACTGATAGTGGTGATTGGCTATTGAAACAGTGTGGTTTATTGATTGAGTTTATTGAGGCAACAGATACAGGTTCTTATGGATTCCAGTGATAAATACTGTCTGCAAAAGCACGTGCAAATAATAGTTACACGGATACAAGTGCTTGATAAAATTAACACAGCATAGCTCTAAAATATACATGTGACAGTAAAAGTAACTCTATAGAGATTCTAAGTTTTCTCAGGGAAGCACTGGATACAGTGCAAATCTTACCCACAGCCGTCCCTATGGTGGGGGAAGAGAGGTCCAGCCCGTCGACCGGTCCCGGGAGTCTGCTGATGTAATCTTCCTTGACTCATACACGGTGGTATCTTCCCCAATATCCCCCTCTTTCTTGGGTCATTTTATATTTTCACCTTCAAGGTGGAGCTTGAGTGACTCTAGTCATACATACCTTTATTACTATTGGTGCAAATCTTTCTCGCTTCACTTTTAAAGGTATCTGACACCAAAAATTCAGAGCACATGCTCAGAGAAGGGTGGTTTTGGAGGGGGGTCGCATTGGAGATGGGAGTGTATTTTAGCATGTAAATGCATTAGAATGACATTATAATGAAGCAAAGTTCACACAGAGGACGGCGTTCTGTCAAAAGATGACAGGCTGCTGGCTCAGGGTTGCAAGTATGCAGCTTATCGGATTCTTGCACCACCTAGTTCCTATCTTTTGCTGCGGCTAGGACAAAGCGTGACCGTGAGATCTCCACCTCACTCTACTCTCACAAGAGCTGCTGTGGAGTGCAGATTCCTGGCATACCATGTGTGGCTGCATCTCACCCTGAGAGGCCCAGAAAGTCCGTTTTTCCTTTATATGTGGACAATACTGCATTTCGAATAAAAATTTAATTCCTAATTATCCCTCATTTCCTAATTATTCCACACCACTAAGCACTTCTCAGAAGAATCTGAGTGTTCCTAGCCTCCCCGTCAGGTATTTCTGCACATGAAGATCTGCACCTCTGCCACGCTCCAGGCCTTCTCTTAAGGCAAAATCTTTCTCCTGTCTTTTTCTGGAATCCTTGTACTCTCTGTAAAATCAGAGTTAAATCTGAGCTCCAAGACCCCTGAGAGGAGCTTGTGTAGTGTTTCTGTTCATAGTATTCTCTCTTCAACTAGTATTTATAGCTATAAAAAAGTGCAAAATATTTGGGACTGAACAACCTTACAGGACAAGACTGTTTTCCTGTAACTGACTTGTGTGGGCTATAGCAGTTAATGGTGTGATGGTTTAAGAGTAAAAAAAAAACACAACAGCAAACCAGTGTTTTGAATGGTGTCTTAGAAGAACAGTGACCAGAATATCACCCATCCATCATTAACCAATACCTGTTATCTTAGTATTTGCTTATGTACCTCTCAATGGGTTCCTAACATAGACCATTTTTGGTTTATTGTCTTTTGTATTAATTTCACATTTATCAACTGTGAGGCTGCCTCTGCCCTAGCAACTTTTCCCTTCAGGGAGTGTCTGTCAGATGTATTTCATGGCTTGAGACACGAGGCCACTTAAGAAGCTGATCTGACCAAACAGATTCTTTGCCAGTTAGAAGACTAGCTTTTTTAAAATTCACATTCACTTCTTTTTCCAAACAAGTTGCCGTTTTCATTGCTGTTATGCTATGGAATTCTAAATTGAGTCTTTGGATAAATAAAAAGTTGTAACTTGATGGATGCAAACCTTGAGATCTTTTTTAATTCACTAATCACCTAGATACATGTGTTTACTGCCATTACACTTTGCAAACAAAATTACTGTAGATTTTTATGATAAAAGGTGCATTTTGAACTTCATATATAGTAGCTGTCATTTAATAGAGCAAAGAATGAAGGACTTCTTAGCTTACATACATTCTGTTCTGATTTCTCTTCCTCCTCTTTCACCTTCACCACACAAAATGTTTACAGACAGATGCACTCAAATTTCAGTTACTTTGCTTTCATGTAACTGTATTGCAAAAATTGTATTTGCTGGGATGCTACAAACCTCACTGGTCATCTGCAGTGGGATCAGGAAGCCTCTTACACCTATGTTTATGGATACTTTTCCATAGTAGTTTCTACATCCAGCGAGTATAGGAAAGGAAAAGGGATTCAGAGGAATAGACAGGAATCACAGATTATCTAAGGTGATTTTATTTGTGTTCTGGTCACAAACTCAGACCTGTAAGTTCCAGCCTCAGTCTGCAAGTTTGCATCAGCATCCAGCAAGGCATGGAGGTTGATAGCCTTGCACTGGTACAGAAGCTGTAGTGAGCTGCTTCAGTAGTGAGCTGAGAACTCACCTCTGTCTCTGCTATTATTCATGTGCATGTTCTGATCAATATTTGATAGCATAATTGGTTGAAGAGAGATCACCTGCTCAGTTTGGAAATAAAAAAATAAAGCTGAAATGGTTACTTGGTTCTCAGGTGAGAAGTATCCCAAGGTACCTTATTTAAAATGGATGCTGTTGGACATAATCCTGAAGGAAATGCAAAGATGTGGAAGAATTTTCCACTTTGAAATTTAGAAGTATATGTCTGTCCTTCTGTCATCTTGATATAAATCAAGATCTAACATTTGTCTAAAGTAAGCCTCTAGATGTAGCACATCTGCATATATTTCCTTGTTTCTTTTGATCTACTCATGCCCTCTGCAATTTGACAAATAAACCTTCATTGATTTTTATATTTCAAAGAGATTTAGCTTGAATAAAGATAAGTGAAGAAATATGTTCTGCTTTATTATGGATTTTTCATCATGCACTACAGATTTGGAAATAGTAAACAGGTTGTTAGAAATGGGAGTTTTGGGCCATAACATGATCTCTGGACTGTATCTTGAAAAAGTCTGCTTAGCTTAATCGAAGGCAATTAGCTACTCAGTTCAAAAGTACCTGATTAATATTAGTTTTACCAGACCTTGGTGGAACTCTCTTCACTTTGGTACTTGTAGGCTTCATACGAGGGATTCATTAGTTGCATCATTTTGAGGTGAAAAAAAAAAAGAAATACTTGCACATTCCAGCTTTAAAAACCTCTCCAGGCTCCAGGACCAATTCCTTTTTTTCTGCTTCCCTCTCATGTGGTTGATATGTACTGGTATAAGAAGAGAGGGGGGGAAATTGCTACCATTTTAAATCGGTACTTTTGCTCTTGTTCAATAGAAACTTAGTAATGTGATTAGGATATTTGTAAATAATGAGTTATAAAATGTCTTAAGCTTTTTTCAGAGTATTGTTCAAGGCCAGGTTGAACAGAGCTTTAAGCAACCTGGTCTAGTGGAAGCTCCATCTGCCCACGGCAGGGGGTTGGAACTGGATGAGCTTTAAGGTCCTTTCCAACGCAAACCATTTGATGATTGTCTACGGGAAGCTCCCTGAAGCCCATGCAGAAGCTCAGGAAGCAGTATGTCATCCTCCTCAAAGCTAAGCCTATTTCCCCAAACGCACGTTATATCAGCCCGTTGGTCCCTTCAACGGGAAGAGGGCATAAAGCACCTCCGCGGTCGCCCCTCCCGTCCTTTCCCCCTGCCCCTCATGGGCGGCACCTGCCGGGGCGTCTGCGCCCGGCCCTTCCTGCAGCCGCCCCGCGGATCGTGAGCGGCTGTGGCCTCGGCCTCCGGCAGACTTGGTCGCTTGGCAACACTGTGGACGCGGCGGCACAGGCGGCCATGGCCTCCAAGGGGAGCAGGAAGAAGGAGTTGAGCAGTCGCACCAGCTCGATGACTCTGGGCGTCTTCGCCAAAGAGTAGGAGTCCCGGGGGGGAGGAGGATGGGCTCGGGAGACACGGCGGGGTGCCGGGCGGTCCCCGCGGCTTCCCGGCGCCTTCCTCAGGCCTGGGCGGTGAGGTCCGCGGCCGGCAGGGCTGGGCCCCCCGCTGCGTCTTGGTGCCGCCTTCTGCCCTCCTGCACCGAGGCCATGTCACCGCCGGTGCTGGCTGGATACCGGTGCTTGAAGAGTGCACGTTGAGAAAGTTTTGTTGCGCAAGTGGGTGTTGATTAAAAGCTGTTTCAGTGGATAGTGTGAGGCTTGGCTGTTGTTGGGTGTTGGCATGTTATGTTTGTTTGAACATAGGGCTGTGTGGAAGTTGTATTTTCTTCCTCTTCTGGTACTTCTTTTGTGGGGTTGGATGGGTTGGGCTGTGGGGCCTTGTAGTAGTGGAAGGTGTCTCTGCCCATGGCAGGGGAGTTGGAACTAGATGAGCTTTAAAGTCCCTGCTAACCCAAACCAATCTTATGTGATTCTCACACATCTGCATAGTGCCATCATCCCACTAGCGTGATACACTGTGTGTCCAGCACCTGGCCCAGTGGGCCGGGTGCCTTGGGCCTGGGTGCAGCAATAGGAGCGAGGAGATGATGGCACACTGGATACACAGGTGGGTGACTGGCTGTGTGGTGTGGGTGTTTTGGTATATGAGGGACAGCATGTTGGCTGCAGCTCGCAGTGTTTGATTTAATGATCGGAAGCAGGCAGAAGTTGAGTGTTCGCTGAAATGGCTGTTTGGGTTTAAAAGAACCCCGAAACTGTGATTTGGGACAGGAATTCGGGGAATACACACCTTCAGTTTTTATCAGAGGAACTATGCTAGCTGAAGTTTTTGGGGCAAGATGGTTAATGATTCTGGTAGCACATTGGTTTCATTTGCAGAAGGGAAATACAGCCTTAAGTGTTTGCTTTATGTGGTAATGAATTTGAGGAAATTAAGTATTAAAATAACCATTTTTCCTATTAATTCCTTAAATATTTTTTCCTATTAATTCCTTAAATATTTTTGTGTAAATAGCATCTCTTGAGATATTTTAAAATTATTCACTGTTTGCT
>JARCZZ010015301.1:44055-63516 GCA_030323915.1 Brotogeris chrysoptera
TTTTTCCTATTAATTCCTTAAATATTTTTGTGTAAATAGCATCTCTTGAGATATTTTAAAATTATTCACTGTTTGCTAGGTATACCATGTGAATTTGTATATTTCTGTGAATGTGTAAACTTCTTCCTGCAAAGACAAATAAATAAATAGAAAACACTGACTTTCTTTCATTGCTGCTAGTTGTTTCACTTTTGATCTGGGAGTTCTATTTCTGCGTTTTGGGCAGCTTTGTCATCCAAAATCCTGAGTGTATGTTACTAGAAGGATTCAAATGCAAAAGAGCTATGTGCTCATGTCCTTTTCTTCTTTTTCATGACTTAAATAAAGGTTTCAGTTTTACCACTTATTTCTCTCCTTAAACCAATCTTCAAATGCCTATTTGTTCTTATTCTGTATCCAGCCTTTGCTACAAAGTAGTTTCTTATTTCCTATTTTCATACTTCTGTTTGTGTTTCACACCTTGGTGGCCATTTTGATAACTTTTCTGTTATGGCAGGCTGCCAGGATCTCTAATTCCCCCCTTCTCCTCACTGCATCCCTTTGCTTACTAACTTATTTAGTTTGTTTTGGCCACAGCTGTGCAGCTGCTCATTATTGACTGCTTCAAGGAGTGTGTATATATATATATATATATATTCTGTCAATATCTGAACTGTCACTTTTGGTTTTTAGCACTGCTAGAGAGAAAGAAGCATTTTCTTATTACCCATTGTACATATAACTGAATGGGCTATCATCCGTAAGACTTTGTCCAAAATTTCAGGTTTTGTCCCCTAAGAGGCGTTCTTATGTTGTGAGATTTTCAAGCTGTTTCATTAAATTTAGATGTCTGTCTTTTTTGGAGAGTATGCTTTTCTAGTAAAATTCTTAATTCTTTCCTATATCATACATAATAACTTGTAAAAGAATCATTCTTATGACGGGATGTTTTGTATTAGAATATCTAGAACAGTATCTGGCTTTTCTGTAGTACATTATTACTTTAGACTTTATTAAATAAGACCATGATGGAGAAATCAGATTAGCAAATTGTTTTCCCAGTGTCAACTGAGATTAGAATATTTAATTAGAAACTATTTGAATGGTATTAAAGTTTATTGACAGGCTTCGGAAATGCAAACTAGGAGATATGCTCGCTTTGTATTTGAAATCTCATGTTGGACCTAAAGGACAGGAGACGTGGTTTGTCTCTCATTCTGTGGTTATTAACTAATTGTATTGGAACTAATGTCTAGCATATGCCAATGTTAATTCAGTGTTCGCTACAATTGGAGCACAGGAATGTTTACTCCACTAAAGCTGTTTTACATTAAGTATAGTAGTTTGAAAGTGTTGTAAGGATGACTTAGGTATTAGACTACTGGTGAAACTGTTACAATAATCTGATTGTAATGCAAAACTTCCGTAACACAGAATATATAGCTTATATTATTTTTTTTTATTAAGCCTATAGCTTCTGTTTGAACTGTATCTTGTCCTTGGGGTTTATCTGCTCTGCCACTGTGATATAGAGTGCCCTTGTTCTAAACAGGATATTTCAGTGTATGTGCTAAACACATTTCCATGACATCTTACTGTCCTGAAAGTTACTCTGGTATATGAAAAGATGAGGTGATCCTTTTTTTAAATAAATAAAAATCAATAAATGAAAATGAGTAATCTAATTTGACAGAACAGCTTTTAGTATACACACCTACTTCTGTTTGTATCAATTAATACTTATATTAATCTATCTATTACCAGAAATGCTGGTAATGTAAAAGGGGAAATGAGAAAATCTGTCACATGAAAAATCTAAACTTGCAGTAACTCTGATACTAATTTTCCAACTAACCTATCCCTGCTCACTTTTTATCATTCTGAAATATTGTTAAGACCTTTTAGATAGATGAATGGATGGAAGAATGTTGGTTTAAGACCAAAGCATCTCTTTCCAAGTTCAGCAGCTGATCTGATAAACCTTCTCATTTAAGATGTCAGGAAAAATGTTGCTTTAGCATGTGTTGAGCTGTAGATAAAAGAAAGCTAGTAACAGCTTATTCTAAACTTACCTGTAAATTTTGTCTTGAAGTGAAAATTTTACAGAAGTAGCCCCATTTTCTCACAAAGCAGAGAACGATGCTGTACTGTGTAATCCTGTGAATCAGTCCTCATTTTGGTTGGTAATTCCTGTGTTGAACAGATTGCTCTGTGTTTCCACAGGTAATAATTTTCTTCAAATAGTAGGCAAGTGTTGGTAGCCATCATAAATGTTTTATCAAAGGCAGCTTACCAAGTTGTTTTTTCTTTTAATTGGTTGTGGAAATTGGAAGTGAATCTTACACAAATACTGTAAGGCTGGAGTTGTGTTCATTGGAGATGAGAGTTACTTACTAGATATTTCTTTGACATATGTTTATGTTAATTGTTGCCAAGCTTGTTCAGTGTGTTTGTGACTGTCAGCTTCTACTGTACAAATTTTGTGTAAGTCTGTGAGAACTTAGGCAGTATTACTATCCCTGTATCTGAAAGAGGAATGGATGTTCACAGGCTGCCTGGGAAAACGTTCTCTTGAAAGTTTAGTGTTCTGTGGTAATTGCAAGCTAGGTTTTCCCTGAGGATCTCTGCTTTATTTTTGAACACAGCTTGCAGTTGCAGGGATAAAAATGTCAAAAGTATTTTATCTTTCGTCTAATATTGTTTCTTTGATACTAAATACTACTCACTTGCTTTTATGTTTCTCAGTTGGAATACTAAATAGAAATATTGGTAGTATGAAAAAGAAGGCTGGCTAATAGTTTTTAGAAGTAATTTGTAAAAAAATAATCCTGAGAGCTGTCAGTGGTTACCATAAAGAATTACTGTGTTATAATTTCAACTGTTGTGGATAGTGTTAATGCAGAAGCCCTCTGAGAGTAATTTATACAAACATGTCTGGGCAATGTATTTTGATAACCTTGAAATTACTTTGCATGATTTTCAGTGAGGTGAAGCTTCTTTTTTTCCCCCCATAAATACTTATAACAGTCAGCAGAGTACATCTGCACTGTAGAAAATAAACAGGGATTATTGGTGGATATATTGTAGTACTGGAGTGGGACCTTGGAATCATACAGAGAAAGCAGGTAGACTCATTCAAAAGGTAGTGGACTCACTTAGACTTTGCATGGGTGTCTCTTCATTCCTGCTTTCTAATTAGGTAGCAGTTCCCTTCAGGAGCTAGCCAGGTTGCTACAGATGACGGCTGAAGAGCTCAAAAGAACTGCTGTTCTAATAGCTTTTCTTAACTGAAGCATTAGAGGCTACTGAGAATCTGATCTTTCCCAGGTTTCAATGGCCATAGTGAATAGGTATTGATGTCTTTACCCGCACTGAAAAGAGATTCTGGCTAGTACGAATGGGTAGTATATTAAAATGCTTTTTAAATTAATTTGATGAAGCTCTATGCCATCAAACCTGATCTTCTGATTTAAATGTGAGCCATCAGCTTCTATCTGAATTAGGGCTTGGGATATTAGGGACAAAAGTGAGGCAAGTGATTTAGGGATAATTGGGGCACAGGGAGAGGTCACTGATGTAGAGGGGAAGGTCAGAGTGGTGTTGGAATTGTTTTTAGGGAGAGCAGTAACTTTGAGCTATGTTTACTGCTGATGGATCCTTAAGAGCCTGCAGAGACAGTCTGAAACCTGGACTGCCTGAAAGAAGTGGTTTAGGCTTAGCTGTGTGCTTGATTGGTGAGTAGCAGGTTACTGCACTGCTGTTGTACAGTGGACTGCTACCTCAAAGCCTAGGATTACCTAGTGTTTGCTATTAAAATTAAAGGCTGGAACAGTAAGAACAGAAAAAATACTGGCATTGCAAATTCATACCTGAATGATATACCTCAATATGCCTAAGATAAAGAGTCTGCCAAGGCTTGTGATTGAGGTTTCATCTACTGCCAGCATGTCTTTCTTGGGTAGCTGTTCTTAAAGTTTAGGCTGCAGCAGTGGTTTAGAAAATATAGACTTGAACAGATGACTTTTTTGGTGCTTGGGTGGGTCTTGCTAGATTGACTGAAGTTTGGGAATAGCAAGAGCCTGAAGTTGCTTTTAGTGATGTGCTGGAACACACATGTTGGTTACTGTAAGTTTTAATTTTTTAATAAAGAGTTACATAGAGTCATGAAACAAGTCTGCAGAAAAAAAATCCACTGACATGCTGAACAAATGGTACCATCATGCACATGCTTACTTTCCCCAGACATAGTAATGCTAGTGGATAAAGATATTATGATCTTAGGTTCAATTTGGGTGAAGTTCATTAGTTCATCATTGTTCTTCAGAACTTATTGCATCAATGTGCATCTGCAAACTCTCACTGTACTATTGTACTAATACCTAAATTATAATCTAAAAAAAAAATAGGGACATTCCTAAAGAGTTTGTATTGTCCTTCCTGAGCATAAAGTGTGTGCTTTTCATTTGCTGCCTTTTATGGTCTATTTTTTGTACTTAGCTTATATTTCCAAAGCCAGTATTTTTGTTAGTCTCAGAAATAGAGTTAAGCGCAGCTAGAATTTTTAGTGCTAGTATTTTCTGGCCAGAAAGATGAAGATCTTGTTTTCAGACCCTGTGCTTCATTCATTGTAATGTTACAGTATGTAAATACAGGACAACTTTATATAGTCAGTTTGTTAGTAGTTATTTTTTATTCTGCCTTTTAACTTTTTTTTTTAGTTTCGTGCATTGTGGTGAGACAAGGTATTCTTTCCCAAGTAAATATGTTAAATGCATTAAAATAGCATATAAGCCAACCAGTAAGTTTAATTTTTTATTAACTTGATTACATTTTAATTAGGAAATTATGTATTCAAATTGCTTTTCCTAGTTAATTCTAATTAAAACAATGAGCCTTGAGAGCTTAGCCTACCCTGATCTGTAGATTTCAAACTTCATGGACTTATGGGCACAAAAATGTGAAGTTGTGTACCGTTGGCAATATTACACTGAATGCTGTGCTCCCTGCTGATCTTTGGTTTAGGTTTTTCTCTCTGTGGAACTCAAAGCAATGTCAGAGGATCCTGCAGGCAAACATACTTCATGAGCCATTGGTTGGAGACTCTGCAATAGAAGCCTAGGCTTCTATTAGAATGAACAGTATGGTGAGCTGTGTAATAGGGAAAAGCAGCTTTCAGCAGAACTATATAGCAGAAAAAGAGCTGTTGAAAGAATAATAATATTGTGCTTTGAAACTGGAGAGCATCTTAAAATATCATGTAGGGGATGGTGTGTGCTATGGATTATTCATCTACTTAAGCAGAATGGTCTTTAGCTTCTCCTGTGAGCTCTCTGTAACCACATATGAAGAAATGGGATTTCTGGTTTTCTTATTAACACCTGCTAAGTGCTTTGTAAATGAGTTGACCTAAATCCACAGAATACTGATGTGCTCTGCCATGCAGAGATTTTTAGTTATTTATCCAGGTGCCATACAGAAGGCACAAAAGGATTTTACAGAAGCCAACAAGGAAGAAGAGCCAAAGAAAGGAGCAAAGCACAAGCCATGTACTTAAAAGATACTTGAGTACAAAACTGTAGTGTGGTAAGAGGTGCTGCAATCTTACCAGCATTCTTATAGCTGAATCTAATGTCTGCTCCATCTTTTTAGCGGGGAGCAGGAGAAGAAACAAACTCAGGAAAGTTAGTGGTTCCATAGTGGCACTCATATTTCATCTGAAATAAGGAAAAACTAGAAAAAGGAGAAATTTTAACATGTCATGTTTTGCTTGTAAGTATATGTAAGAATCTACCAGGAGTTGTATTTAAATCAATGCTGAAAGAGGCAGAACTTCAAATATCTCAAATGTTGGAACTGTCAGTACAGCTAACATTCTAGTTTTTATTGATCTTCATGGTTGCAGTTAAGAAATACAGCAGATACCTTAAACCAACTGGAAATTATATAGGCATTCCTAGTAATCAAAAGAAACTGAGAAACACTTCAGGGTTTTCAATTGCTTGTTAAGTATTGTATATATGGAATGAAGCATCATTTGAGCCTTCCAGAAAATGCTGGAGAAAAAATGATACCATTAATGAAAGGTCAAATGTAATAGAGGCTGGAGGCCATTTACAGATGACAGAGGTCACAAAGATGGAAAAACAAAGCAAAGTATCACTCCAGAGAATTTATCTTCCTTACCGCTTTTGCCACTCTAAGTGTTTTTTTTTTATTTGCACAGCAGAAGGCACAGATGGCATTGACTTTTCACAGCTGTCTTCCAGCAAGAGTTACTGGTGGAGTGGATGAATGTAGTTATTGTCTAGATAATGACTAACCATGTCTTTGTCCTTAGTATTGCTAACAAAGCATTGTCACAGAATAATCATGGAAAAATGTTGATAGAAGGGTACATCTGAAAGCTGTCTAGTCCGTCTCCCTGCTCAAAGCAGGGCCAGCTTAGATTAGGTTGCTTAGTCCCTTGTCCATTTGAGTTTGAAGTATCTTGAAGCACTGTAGTTCCCCAGATTCTCCTTCTTGCCATTTTTTTTTTTTTTATGATGAGTTTGATGTTTGTCTTTTTTCAGTCGTCAGAAACTTTACCCCATTGCCATGGTCTTTTGAATGTGATTGATGGGAGCCTCAGAGTGACTCCAGTCAGCCTCCTCAGTACCCTAGTCCCATGGAGCTGTGTATCCTGTTGGATTAAAATGCATCCTAGCTGCCTTCCTCTAATTGTACATAATGCTTCACTCCCACAGACCCTGTTAGTAGACTTATGGGCTGGGAAGCCTGAGAGCCAAATTTGCCAACAAAACCCGACACTAAAAGGCACTGAGTAACTTGACCTTTCCCATGTACTTTGTCACTAAGTTCCCTGCTTCACTGGGCAGTGGACATACACTTTCCTTCTTTAGTCTTCCTTTTGCTGCCAGCGTGCTTACAGAAGCTTTTTTTCCTTGCCTTTAATGTCCTTTGATTATTTTGACTCCGGATGAGCCTTTTCTTTTGTAATTTCATTGCTCTGCACTTGAGCAATGCCTCTGTTTCTCCATGTGACTTGCCCCTGCTTCTGGGAAATAAGGCGTAATAGTATTTTCTGGTGTCAGTAGGTACAAACCATTTTCCCCTAGTCAGACTACTGGTGTAATCTGTGTTTGTCTGTATAATATAGTTGTAATTAATATTGCACCTACATAGGAGCAGTGAAGTACTATTGTGTACAGCAGCTAAAAAAAGAGCATGTGATTTATGACACGGTGACTGTCTATCTGAAATGTCAAATGCTTTGTCCAAAGTGATGTTGTAAATCATAATCAGGGTTTATTTTTTTTCTGTGGAGTTACCAAAATCTCAAGAGAAAGCTAGAATTCTGAGATTTAAAATGTGAGTATGGCTTTATTACTGATGATCTGTATAGTGATGATCAGTGGAAATATCCCCATGATATGATATGCAATACTTGGCCAGGAGTTAAAGAAAGAGACTGTTCTGTAATATAAGAAATAGTGGAAGCTGTGCTATTCAAATCACCTGAATATGTCAATTTCTGCAGAAATAAAGCTTTATTTTTTAAAATAAGTATTTTTTTAGCCCCAGTTTGTAAAAACGCTCTTCAGCTGTAGCCTAAAACACTGTTCTCTTCTTGGTCTCTTTGGCATATTTGTAAGAATTCTACTGTTTCTTATTAAAAAAAAAAAAAAGGCTTTTTATAGCTGATATAAGTAATATAATAGAAGTATAAGGTAAGTATATTGTTAAGACTCCAGGAGAAAAAAAGTCTGTGTAATACTGTATTTCTTCTGTAGGACACTGCTGAGTCTCACTGAGGAAATTCTGACTTTAGTCCTTTTTTCCAATTGGTTGAAGCCCATGTGTTTTTGATGCAATACAATTTATTTAAACCCTTTTACTAGTTTTTGGTGCCAGATTGCTTCTTGGGTCCCAGCAGCTTCTTCCCTTTCTTTTTTTGAGTGTACAACATCTGCATTTTATTGACAGTGGGTTTGAGTGAATATAATTAAGATGTGACCTGCATATACTTTGCATGCTTCCAGGTTTGTTAAGGAGGAAGGGGCTACTGTATTCTAATTCTAGCTAATTCAGTTTTCAGCCCTTTGTACTGGACAAATGATGTGCACAGGCGCTACAAGTGCTGGTGGGTAGCTATGAACATGTTGTGTCTTGTGAAAATCCCTTCAGTCTCAGCAAAGTTTTTCTCTGAGTTGTGAATCCCAAGAAGTGGGTAGTGAAAAGTGCAGGTAGCACATGAGGCCCTGATAATGAAGGTGGCTTGGGACAGACTGACTGGTCTAACAGTTCACAGGTGCCTAGAAGTGGGATTCCTTTTTCCCCAATATGTTTTTTATCCATGTCAAGCTCCTTTTGGTTGGTTAAAGAAAAGAAGTTGGGGTGGGAGGGAGAAAAGCAAAGTCTTTGGATGAGTGAGTGAGTTGAATTGGGTCATGAATGCTAGGAGTGGCACAGAAAAGGAAGGAGAACTCTGTGGCTTGAAGCAGGGGAAAAGGGAGGGGGAGGAAACTGCCCTTGGATTCTGCTTTTGTGCTTCAGTTGTCCCGTTTACTACAGCAATACGAGAAATCCTCATATAAATGTATTTACATAGTTTGTTGGTTTATACCTAATAAAACCATCTAGCACTTCTATAGGCTTGCTTATCTTAGTGACCAAAAGTTACTGTAGTTACTAACACTAACGTTTTTATTACAGTACATAAAAAAGTCTTCCTACTACCCTTGCCTAATATACTGTTTATTTTTATTCATGCCTCTGTTTGCTTCCCAGTGTAACTATATCTTCCAGTGAGAAGTGGAGATTTCCTATTTGGCCAGAATGGAACGAAGCAGATATCAATGCAGAAAAATGGGATACTGGAAAAGCTGGAAAAGAGAAAGAAAAAACCGGGAAAAGTCCTACTTCAGTAAGCCTGTTGACATATATATATATTATTTCCACTTTATTTTTTGTTCCTGTATTTAGTAGAGTATTTGTCACAACTTTGATGATAAAAGGACTGGGAAGCCTGCCATATGAGGAAAGGCTGACAGACCTCAGTTTGTTCAGCCTAGAGAAAAGAAGTCTCAGTGGAGACCTTGTCAGCATGTTCAAGTATTTAAAGGGTGGGTACAGAGAAGACAGAGACTCCTTTTTCACAAGGGGTCACATGATGAAAACAAGGGGTAGTGGGCACACGTGACTCCTAGGGAAATTCCAACTTAACACGAGCAAGATTTTTCACAATGAGAACAGCCGTTGGAATAATCTCCCCTGGGAAATGGTGGATTCCCCAACGTTGGACACTTAAGAGTCGGCTGGACAGGGTGCTAGGACATCTAGTCGCAGTCATGTTTTGCCTAAAAAGGTTGGCCCACATGATTCTTGAGAACCCTTCAACCTGTTTTTTTTTTTTTATCATGGAATCATAGAATGATTTGGGTTGGTATGACTTTTAAGTTTCATCTGGATTTTTACTCCTTCAAACTTGTTATCATTACAGAATGTATCTGCATTTTGTGCAGAATAGTAATAAAATTATTTCTTAAAGAGATTCTTGAACTCATTATTTTAAAGTGATATTTAAAACCAATTTACTACCATGCTTGATCATCTGTATATAAATTCTGCATTGTTCATATGTTCATGTGTGAACATACAGAATATGTATTCTTGTGTGCTGTATGTACGTTAGCATGTTTCTAGATTTTCTTTTTTTTCTTATCCCAAACATAAATTCATTGTACCCCTGTGGGGCCAAAGTACTGTTCGGAGGCAAGGTGTAGGTTCTATACTGAATGCTGCCATTAATTTGACAGGTAAATAATTTTCCTTTTTGCCTTTCTTCTGTTCCATTACCACATTTGGTGTGTTTGGACTGTGCTCTAAACATTTATCTAGGACTAATCTGTTAGGTCTGCCAGACATTATTGTAATAGATAAAATTTAAAAATAATTGTAACTGCAATATTTCTTTTTTAGCATAAGAGGAATTCTGAGGTGTTTACTGGATCATTCAGTTCTTCAGTCCCAAGCTATATGAAACATTGCTCTTTTTACGTGTTTAAAAGAGTTTTTAAATTTGTCAGGTGCAGCAGATAAATTTACAGGTCTAAAGAATATTCTAATATGGCCTCTTTTGATCCAAGCAGCTAGCCAGAATTCAACCTTGTATAGGGTATTTCAGTTAGAAACAGAATTAGTGATGGCCTCCAGTACCTTTGAGTATGCTTAGAACATGAGTATAAACAATCCTATTTTCTTGAGTGAGAAGAGGAATTGATTGGAAGTGATTTCTTTCCTTGTAATGCTAAAGCCCTTTTACCAAGTATCTCTGCACGATAGCCTCTCTTAGAGCAGAGCTGTGTGCTGCTGAGATTGTACATTTCACCTTGTCTGTTTTTTGTGCCTGTTTCTTGCCTGTGCTTCTTGTAAAGCTTGTGATCAGGGCTCCTGCCATTAAAGCATAAACCATGAACTCCTGAGATCTGGCAGTTGTCTCTTATAGCCACCTTAAATTAAAGATAAGTTAAGCCTAATGTTTGTCAGTCAGCTGAACCTTCAGTATCCTTTCTTTAAAGTATTTCTTCACTTGTAAGGTAAAGTGTCCCTTCTCCCCCCACCACCCCGTGTTCCTCTGCGTCTTTTTCTGGTTTGTCTAGTGTTTAAGTGCTAAACTTTCTTGTTACACTGTGTAATCAGGGTTGGATGTCTCTGAAAGCAGAATATAAACTTTGTTAATATACAGTTCTGTATGGTCTAGGCTACAAGGCTTCGTTTAAGTTTTCAGAAAATTAAGTATTCCTAAAAGATTCTTTTTCCCCCTCAACTTAGCTTTTTTTCTTTACATACTTGAAATAGTTTGTTGCAGATTGATGTGTTAAACTAACTTACACAATGAAACAAATAAGACAAAAAGGCAGGGAAAATCATATTTTGGAGTCTTTAGGATGTTGTTTGGTTTTCATGGTTTTGTACTGAATTTTCTTTTGCCTTTCTTTAATCAGTAAGTACTCAAAGTATCACACTTTTTTCTTCCCAGAAACTCTTTCTCATGTTTGGTCTGTAGAAGGCTGAGTACATCGTGAACTGGGAAATACACATCAGTGTATAGTATGCCTAAAAGCTATTTAAAATTCCAGGCACAAATAAAAGGCGCTAACCATGTAGCCAGTTAGTTTCTCAGTCAGCAGTATGAGAGGCATCTCCTCATCCTACATTGTGCTATTAAGTAAACAAGTTATCATATATCCTGATGTCTTCTGTTCACACTTAGGATAAGTACCAGTTTGGAAATGAAAGTTTGAAAATTATATGAGACATGTGACTCTCTCTAATGGTCTGATTCACAGTGCTGTATAATTACCGCTCTTTTTTGTTTCTGTAGCAGTTTTAAATGCATGGAACCTGCTTTGTTTGTGTGGTGTTAGGTATTTACTTTGAGTCTTCAATTTAGAAAGCTTTAGAAATAAGTGAGTTGGAAAAAGTACTCAGGGAGAGCTCTGTAGAAGAGTGCCTGACTTAAAAGCTTAAATAGTTTTTTTGGGAGGTTTTTCTGAACGGTGTAAAAGAAAAAAAACATTTCATGTACATCTATTTAGACAGTGCAGATCACATGGACTTCTCAGAATAATACAAGCAGCTTTTGTACTAAATCTTGATTTTGGGCATTGCACTGTTTTAGTTTAGTTGTAGATACTATTAGTTCTATTAGTACTATTTTTTCCTTTCAATGAATTATTGGATGAGCAATATATTATTTTCAATCTTGTGAAAGATACAATACTGTAATTAATAAAGTATGTTCCATTTTGTTCATGCCTATTTTATGTAGCATTTCTTTGAGGATCCTGAAGGGAAAATAGAGTTGCCAGCATCTTTAAAAGTACATTCATGGAAACGTCCACATGAGTTTGTAGCACCTAAGGTAAGAAACAAGCAAGGTTGTAATGAAAAGTTATGCTTGCCTAGCTATATCACAAGCAGAGGAAAACTGATAGAGGAAATTATTTCAATAGATAAAACCCACTTGATCATGCATAGTCATCCTGCCCAGGAGACCACTGTACACAGAAGAGTCACTGGCCTGTGTAACAGTCAACCCATACTGCATATACAGCTTGGCCCTGGGGCCTTCATGGTGCTGGGTGAAATCCCTGATTGCTGGATAAACTCTGGTAGCTCAATGGAGGAGCCTGCAGGCAGCTCCCACTTCTTACTGGTGATTACACCACCTGCATCTCCTTGCCTTTATCTAATTACAAGTTCTTATGTGAACATTCTTTCTGTTTCATAGTAGAAGTGATAAACATAGGTATTTTATTGTAAGAATATCTTGTAACAGCTCAAATCCCATCATAGCTCAATAATACCAAAATGGGGTAACCTTTTCTATGGGTGAGATCTGCACAGAATGCTGCATGTGGATCAGAGGCCTGTTTGATGTTGCACAACTTGGGTTCCTAGTGTCTAAAAGGACCTAAGGTTATCTATACTAATCTCTTTCCTTATAGTTAGCTCTAATAACAGCATTTTATATAACACTGTATGGAGTCTGAGTGCCTTTTTTACCAGGATGATGATGGGCCAGCACTTCCTGGTGCAAAACATTATTGTAGTGTAACCTCCCAAGCCTCCTCTGCTTCTTGACTCTATGACAAGTTCTGTTTGTTCCAAACTAAGGCTTCTCTTGAGCAGATATCTGAGGTAAATATCTATCTTCTAACCATGAATTAGCTATACCAGAAGTACAGTACTTTTTTATTACTTCAACTATTGGATTTTGCCAGTCTGCATACAGAACTTGAACGCATCTCTGACAGTACTTGTCTGGAAGGTAACCATAACATTTTAAAATGATGAAAAGCTCTTACTCAGTTTATTTATAAAATTAATTGCAAAGAAAAAAATCAGCCTGCCATTTCAAAGGTTAGTGTTCAATGCTGTTGCTAATCTAAGTTTTAAAGCATTTTTGCTTCAGAATAAATGCTTAAAATTTTAAAGCACTTTGACCATCCTTTCAACTTTTTCAGGCTTGTCAGTTTTCGTTTTGTCAGCTTGTCAGTTGCATTTGTTATTAACTAGGCACTAAACAGATCCAAGTTTAATTTTGATAGACAAAGGAGAGAAGGTCATCAGGGGAGTAATTGACAAGACCAAAAGATTGGATGAGAAATGCTGCCAAAATGCATAAATTGAGTAGAGGTATCTGAAGGTTGTGGACCACAAGGCTGGCAGCTCAGAAAGCCATGGAAACATGTATCTGCATTAAAAATAGCTTTAAAAATCTATCTTTATAGCACTATGAAGAAAGCATTTGATTTCTTTAATACCTGATTAAAATTCTGATGCTTGTTTTGGTCTAGTATATTTTGAATCAGTAAGCTATGATTAGTAGAAATTTTTAAGTTGTTAAAAATTAATGCAAAGGTCAAGTGATGAAATGCTGTTAAGATGATGCATTTTGCTACCTAATCTATTAATAACCATAAAAGAAAGCATAAACAAGCCTATTTAGTGTGGTAAGCAGAGAATCAAGAAATGTTCACCAATAATTGATGAGATGCACAGATATATTTAGTTCAATAAACTACAATCCTAGTATATTATTTCTAAGCTGAAAAAAATGGACTGTATGAGCAAGTAATATCACCAAAACTGTGTAATACATTCAAAAGTTTGATAAATACTGTGTTCATACTGACAATATCATTATAAAACTGACCATGAGGAAACAAAGACCTTTGAGTCTTGGGGGGGGGCAAGGAAATCTCAATGTTTGAGACAGTGTTGCGGTCCTGATTTACATACAGACCTGCAAATATTGTGAATAAATTAGAGAAATCTCAATTCACTTATGTAATTATTTCATTTGATACTTTTTAAATCTCCTGGTAAGAATAATGATTTTTCAAAATTCTGAACATTTATATTTTAAGTATTTTTATTAAGAAATAAGAGAGCATTGACAAGATTTGCAAGTCGATGCCCTTCAGTTTGCGGATGTGTAATGAATATTTGTCAAATGTCTAACATTTGTATGTCACTACTAGTAAACATTAGTGTTTATTTAATTTTTTTCAGATAATTTAGCTATGGAGTTAACTAATCTACTTTCTCCTAGATTCCTGTGGTTGTCAAAAATGAAGCCTCATTTGACCTTCTTTCAGAGAATGAGCATATATTTTGTAGTGAGGTAGGTAGAAATAAATTTATGTCCCTCTTAAAAAAAATCCTTTCATTTTCACTTTAACTTTTTGAATTTTAGTCCAAATTTCTACGTCAAGAAAGTTCAGTTTTCCTTCCCCTTCCCCTTCCCCTTCCCCTTCCCCTTCCCCTTCCCCTTCCCCTTCCCCTTCCCCTCTCTTCCTTCCTCCCTCCCTCCCTCCCTTCCTCCCCATGAAAATTATTCCTAGATAATATCCTCCAACGATAAGAGTGAATGCATCCTTTCTAATGTATCATTTATGCTTTTCATTCAAGCTTTCCTGAAGTCATGTTCTTGGTGTGCCTGCATGTATGTGCAAATGTCTGTCACCCAGCCAGTCTTGTTCTTCCCTCCAGAGTTGAATACATGTTTACTGAATTCCTATAGATCAGGGGAATATAGAAAGTAGATAGAACCAAGGCATCTGAATGCTTTCATGATTATAGTAGTTCTTTATAATTTCTATTACATTCATATCAAATTCAAAATTCATCGCTAGAGAAACTGTTTGGGAGGCAGCCACCAGGCAACAGAGGATGTAAATTTTGCTGTACACAGAGCCACTGATTACTTTTTGGGAAAGATTCTTGTAGTAAAAGCTTATCGTCATTCTTGTTTACATAAGTCGCTGTAACAGTCTGGTAATGCTTCTGAAACTATAGCACACATCAGAAATCTGAATGTTAGAAAAACACATGTACTACAGCATAATTAGTGAAAGCTTCTATTGAATTTTTTTAAAAACACTAAATCCGTCTAATTTAGAATTGTTTCTTACTGAGTATAAATAACGAGTATTAAAGCCAATATTGGTATTTGGTATCTATATCTAGTAATAAATAGTTAAACAAGTGACAGTTCAGAGTTCCTGTAGCATAATTTATTTTGAGATCATATGTCCTGTTTTTCCTTTGGTAAATGATGAACAGCATAATTGATATTGTGCTTGTTCTTGGTTTCATGAAGTTTTGTGCTTTTGTGGGTAGATAGTATAATGATTTTAATAAAGTTTTTATCAGTGAAATTAATTTTTGCATGAAACCGTAGCTATATTTTAATATAATTGATTAATTTGAAAGAGAATCTTTTCTATTCTTGGATCATTATGACATGACTTGATTTTATTTTTCTAAAAGATGTTATCTAAGAAACTTTTTTTTCCTGTTTGTCTGTTTTCAGCTGATGAGATGGATTGTAAGTGAAATTTATGTAGTCTGGAGGATATATAATGGAAAGGCCCTAACTAGTGGAACATCCACACTTTTTTGGAAACCATGGGAACACATTTATGCATTATGTAAAGCTATCAAGGGACACATGCCACTATACAATAGCTATGGAAAATATGTAGTGAGACTTTATTGGATGGTGAGTACAGTATAGAAGTCTGTGCAGCTAATATGGCGAATCTTAATGCTTAGGGTGTTTATTGTTATTGAATGGATTTTTTTTCAGTTTTTATAGGAATAGAAGTGTTGACAAATTTTGTTGTTGCATGTTAGTAAAAATGCCTTTTAAGTTCATGTGGTTTTTGTCAACTCAGAACTTGTTAAAACAGTTTCTCTTGAAAAGACAATATTCTTTTTTCATAGATGATGTAAAATTTTGCTGATTATTAGGAGGTTTATTTTTTTTTTCTTCATTGCAACAAAATGCTACATTTGAGTTCATTTGCTTATTGCATTGCAGAAAGAGGATCCAGTAATGGCAGTTTCTAGTGTTGTATATATTCAAACTCTCTATTGGAACAACTTTTCTGATACCCGTGGCTTTTTTTGTGTGTGTGTCAAACAGCAGTTTTCAATGTCATTCCTTAGCCCAAAGCACATTTCAGTACATTTTAAAGAAAATAATTGGTTCATTCTGTATCGCATAGAGAGTGGTTAAAACAATGTTGATTTAAGTGATTAATTTTAACCATTTGTAGTTTTGTTGAGCTGCATGTGGTACTTTCATCTGATTTTTACAGGGTTTGATTTCCAAATCACATGTTCTCTTACAATCCAATTTAAACTGCTTTTGATTTGTCACACTTACAAAAATCTTCTTTCTTTTATTTCTTTCTTGTACCTTTTTGTTGGTTTTTTTTTGTTGTTTTGTTTTTTTGTTTGTTTTTGTTTTTTTTTTAACTCTGTGTATCAAAATATTATGATATTATAAAGCACCAAATGTGTGTGCTACCTGAATGGGTGTCTTTAAAATGTGATGGAGTTATTAAAAAAAATTGGGAAAAAAGCCTGGAGGGTTTTTTTTTTTTTTAAACCATGGTAAAAAAAAATAAATAGTGGTCTTTTGCGAAGATGTTATCAGCCAATAGGAAGCAGTCAAAAAAAGAGGAATAGTAAGTATGAGAATTGAACTTTAAAAATAAGGAGAAGAAGGTTTCGTGAGGGTGGTATTTGTGAAAAGCGCTGATGTGGTTAATGGAAGTTATTTGGATGATGGAATGTAAGTGTGCAAGTCGGAACACTCAAGGACAGCACTCTTAAATGGATAACAAAAGGAGACAAAATATGCAGGAGGAGAGAAAGAATACATATATAACTTTGGTGAAGAGAGAGATTTTGTTTTCCTAATGCTCTTCAAGGCAAGTTTCCAGTTTACAATTATTTGAGTTATTTAGTGTCCTCTACAAAAGGAGAGGACACAAACTCCCCATCTCACAATTTTTTTTAAACTTCAAAATAAAGGAACTTGCATCACATGCAGCAGGGGATGTTTCTCAAAAGGGACAGCAGCAGGTTGGTGCCTCAGATGGATAATCTGGCCGAGTTTCATGTTGGAGGCGTGGAGAGAGCCTTGCAGTTGCATATAGCGCATCACATAGAAACACCTCAGTGCAGAGTTCTTTCAGAAATCTCTACAGCTACAAATTCAAAATAATTACTCAAGCATTTCCATGACCCTTGGAAAATTGCTTATATTCTGTTTCTCTGCCGGAAACCATTACTGTAGTGGTTATATTACAAAAACTTGATATGAATAAAAGTGAGGATGGATTTCTTTTACTTCTCTATCCCCCTGTTCAATTGTTTATAAATCTGACCATCTCATGGAATGAACATAAATACAAATAAAACTGGGGAGAGCTTTTGAATGTCTGCACTTATGCACATTGCAGTTTGATACATTTCTCTTGAGAGGGAATAAAACCCTGAGCATATTAGTTTTATTTTTAAATAATCCTACGGCATGTGTATTTGTTAAGGAAAACTTACAGTTCTTATACAGTATAGTTCAAAAATGATATTTTGAAAGGAAGTTCTATGCAGTTAGGTATTGATTTATGTCAGCTAGACAGAACTGAGGAAAGAATGGGAAAGTAGTTAAGACTGAAGAATCTCTTAACTTTTCTGTAAGGGGGAGCACTTAAATGATTTATGTGCCTGTGCTTTCCTCATCCCTTACTACCGCCTCTACATACAGAATAACTTACATTCATATATGGAATAAGATTTGCATGAGTTTTAGAAGGCAGAAATTATGTTACCCAGGTTCCTTAGCAGAGGACATTATTCTGTGTGTGAATTTAATGCTGCAGAGGTTGTGTATTTACATGATAAATGACTGCATTTCAAAGTCTCTGTAGGAGTTACCAGGGTGGTTTTTTTCTTTGTCACTTTTGCTTTGTTTATGTTTTGATTTGGGCCTTTGAGTTTATTTAATTTCTTTTGCTTTGGTTGTACATCAATACTTCACAGAAAGAAAAATGGGGAAAAAGAAGGTCAGATGATGGGAGATTAAAGAAAATGTGCAAATGAGAGAAGTCAAATATCAGTAGAGGAGAAACAGATTTCACAGGAGAAAGTGAAAAAATAAATGAAAAGGGTGAGAAAGCACAGTGGAAGACTAATGAACTGGTTTCAGTAAAATGCAGTAGTGAGTCCTGAGCAGATTGTTGTCCGCCAGGTCAAACCTTGGATAGTTTTTCACATAATTGGCATGAAATTCTTTCAGTTCTACTCCACATCCTACTTGAATTTGTTCCTTTATTTGCACTTTTTCTTACCTACAGATTTCTTTTTCTAACCATAAACCTTCTGCCCTACATATTTTTCTTTCTCTTGGTGTCTTATTTCCTTAAACTAGTGTAATTTTTTTTAGGGTTAATACTGTGAAGTGTTGTAAAAGGGCTATTACTGGTGCAAAATAATTGTGATATGGACTGTGTTCTTTATTAAGTGTAGAAAGCAAGCAATTGATACTACACATACAAAAAAATAGTATTGCTTTTTAAGAATTACATACACAGAATTACTACTCTGAATCAAAACATGTCTTGAGCTACAGAAACCCAAATATCTCCTCAATCTTTTCCTTTACTTTTCAACTTGTACTAGTCTCTGTATTAAACTTCAGCTGTTACTGAAAAAGAAGATGAATATGTGATCATTTCACTTACTGGGTCCTCTGCAAAATTAGGAAATCTTAAAGAATTAGTTTTGGCTGTCAGGAAATAGTTTTTACCCTAAAAAATATTAACCTTTATTTTGCATTTTGAGCGTCTTTGCCATATGGCCTGTTTTCTTCTGAAACCTATAAAACTCATACAGAGGTAATGGATGGGCATTTCACCTTGAAGGCACAGTTACAGTTGCAAACAGCAGTAATTTTGCCCTTTCTGGTACTGTAAGGTGAACATTTGAGTTATTAGTCATTCTTTGTCATTTTCTGGGTGAATAAACAGAAGAACTTGATGTTATCCCACTAATTCCTTAGCCTCTGTATTACGAATTGATCACTAGGACAGAGACTTTTTTTGAGAATGGTAGGTAAGATTTTTTTGTGGGATACTAGTTAAACCAAGTAATGTAATACCTGGTATTGAAGGCATCAGTATCATTTTTGACTTGTTTCTTAGCCTGGAAATATGAGTACTGATTACATTTGGTACTTTTTAAAAATTTTTGTTGGTGACATGGACAGTGGGATTGAGTGTGCCCTCAGGAAGTTTGCCCATGACACCAAGCTGTGTGCTTCGGTTGATACATTGGAGGGAAGGAATGCCATCCAGAGGTACCTTGACACGCTTGTGAGGTGAGCTGATGCCAACCTGATGAAGTTTAACCATGCCAAGTGCAAGGTCCTACAGCTGGGTCAGAGCAATCATAGGCACAGCTCCAGGTTGGGCAGGGAAGAGATTCAGAGCAGCCCTACGGAGAAGGACTTGGGGGTGTTGGCCGATGAAAAAATGAACATGAGCCAGCAGTGTGCGCTTGCAGCCCAGAAAACCAACCGTATCCTGGGCTGCATCAAAAGGAGCGTGACCAGCAGGTTGA